>PVHX01008246.1:68825-85033 GCA_004024805.1 Geosciurus inauris | reverse complement strand
ACACAATGGAATATTATTCAGCAATAAAAGAGAATAAAATTATGGCATTTGCAGGCAAATGAATGGAACTGGAAAGCATTATGCTAAGTGAAGTAAGCCAATCCCAAAAAACCAAATGCCAAATGGTCTCTCTGATTAGTGGATGCTGATGAATAAGGGAGGTGGGAATGGGAAACATAAGAGAAATAGAGAAACACTGTACGCGACATGGGGGAGGCGGGGGGCAGGAAAGGGGTACAGTAAAGATGGTTGATAAAAAATATATATAAATATATATATATATACTGTTCATTGAAAGTGCATATAAAGATGTTTAATATGAAGAATGTAATCTGCTTATAATTTTGTGCAAAGTTAGAAAAATTATGATTGTAACAATTTTTCTTCTATTTGCCTCAACAAATGTTTTCAGTGAATAGTGTGTACAGCTTCTGAAAATTTGTTTTTTTCTGTTATGTTTGATAACATGTATTAAAATGCAACTTTTGAGAAAAATTTAAAAAAAAACAAGTACACAAGTCAACAGAAAGATAAGCAAAATAAAAACACCAATTATAAAAAAAAGTCAATTTTTAGATTGAATTTAGTGAAATTTTAGACTAATTCATAAGACAAATGCCACACCTTAAAAGATAATCTTTAAATCATATATTTAGGCTCTAGATTTTATGTCCTTATTTTCTTCCTCATTTTCTATCAGTCCCCTTGCCCCTCTTCTTTCTCCCCTCCTCTCCTCTTTTCTCCCCTCTCCTCTGTTAGACTAGATGCCTTGACTATTTATTATTTGTTCTTTTACAGTAGGATATATTTTGACATATCATACACACATGGAGTATAACTTCCCCTTCTTGTGGTTGTACACGGTGGTGTATTCACACATGAACATAGGAAAGTTATGTCCAATTAATTCTACTGTCTTTCCCATTCCCATCCGTTCTCTCTTCTTCCCATTCTGCCCTGTCCAATTCATGACCACCACCCCCTGTCTATTGAGTCAGAATCTGCATATCAGAACATTTAGCCTTTGTTTTTTTTTGGAATTGGCTTATTTCACTTAGCATGGTAGTCTCCAGTTCCATCCATTTAATGGCAAATGCCATCATTTCATTCTTCTTTATGGCTGAGTAATATTCCATTGTGTATACATACCACATTTTCTTTATCTATTCATCTGTTGAAGGACACCTAGGTTGATTCCATAGCTTGGTATTGTGTGCCTTGACCATTTAAATGATATCTTAAGGCCAGGTCATTTTGGCCAACACTAGAAGTAGACAAGAATCTTGTAACTACTAATAATAATCACTCACACAAGGTTTTCTATGTGTTAGAAAAAATGTTACCTCATTTGTTCCTCAGGCCTCTAAGAAAAAGGTTCTGTTATTATTATTATCATCCCCCTTTTTGTTCATATTTCAGTTTGAATACAAAAATTCTCTTACATTCATCATGCAGACTGACCTTCAGTTTGCAGGTTTAACAATTGCTCAAAAGCAAAAAATCAATCTAGCTCCTATTTTTATCCCAAGATGCCAACAAGTGGAGCTGGGCAAACTTTTTCAGACTGACCATAATTGTCAGAGGCAACTTTTCCCTTGGGCTGCCTGGCAGAAGCAGGAAAGCAGCCTGGGTCTCCCACCATCACCAAGGCCAGGAGGCTTCTGGTTGGAATGCAATCCTTTGGTGTAGTTCTGTCCTGTGCTGAGCTTCTGTTCTCTTTTTCCTTTTTGACTGGTGTGTGTATATTCACCTTGGGTCCTTTCTTCTGTCTACATGATACACATATAGCTCTTTCCATGGAGGTAAATGTTTGGACACTTCATTCTGGGTTTTGTCCTAGGGATAAATGTGATGATTTCTAAACATCTGTAAGGAGTGTTAAAATCCATCATCCCAACAACTGCCCTTTGGCTGAAGTGTAAAGACAGCTGAGGCCAGCCCACACTAGATTCTGCTACTCTTTATGAGGAGACAATAGTGATTTTTTATGAACAATAGGGCCAGTCAGTGGATAATGTCCATGACATTGTCCTAGACACCATATTTAGGTATGTCGCAAGAACAACTTTCCTAGGCCCATTCCTTACAATATACTTTAATATCTGACCAAGACACAATGCCAAAGTTTACATCAGTAAAATTAATTTTACAAGGGGAAAATAATGATGGACAGTTCCTGATGGTTTGATTTAATTTGAAGCTAATTTTTTTTCTATCGTATGTGCCTGAAAGCTTAAAAGTGATCTTGTGAGGTTGACAAAGATAAATGTTGGTCATTATCCTGATTATTTGTTTATTTAAATAAATAGTAAAAGTCATGGAGGCTTAAGGTCAAAACCAGAGGGAAATCAGGTTTTGTCTATTAGAGGAATATAAGTAATTTAGAAAGGCAATGCATGGTGTATGCACTAATCAAATTAACTATCTTTAGGAAAACTACTTCTGTTGGTTTGTATTGGGGTGGTGATGTAGGATGAGAAATTTCATATAAGAGATTTATAAATTAACTAATTCTCACTTTCCAATGCTTTTAATGCTGAAATATCTGCTGTATATTTCCTGTTTTCTTAGCTTAGGTGCATAGGGGAATAGAAAGAAGTGAGTTAGGACTAAATAAATTATAGCCTTAAAAAAAGTGGTTGAATCTAAAGAAAAGAAAATAAAAAATGTTCACAATATGATAACCACTAATAATATCTACCAGATTGCTTTATTCAGTTTCAGCCCAATATTTTATCATCTTAATATTTTATATTTTCTTGCACTAAAGCCAACGATGTCCCAGAAGATGTTGTTGCAAAACCAAGAGATTCTTATCTCAAAATAAAAATATGAATACAAAAATCTGCAATATTATATTTCTTTACTTTTATGACCTAATCTGGCTGCTTTTTGAGAAGAATGTTGGTGGGAGGGGCTGTAGCTCAGTGGTAGATACCTAACATGTGTAAGGCTCTGTGTTGGATTTTCAGTACTGCAAATAATAATAATAAAATAATAATGTTAGTCATTTCAGGGGTACCAGTGACTAGGACAAGAGTGTGCTGGGAGTAGTGGCATTTAAAGGGAAGGTGATGAAAGCCTGCTATTGTGTGGGACTGGCTGAAGTCATATATACTAGTGTAGCATACCACTGAGGATTTTGCAAAACCAAGCTGATTTGGTTTGAGGCACAGCACTTGAAGTAGTTCCTAGACGCAGAACTTTTCTGGTACTTTGAACCCCTCAGGGCTTTGGATTGTAGTTAGAAATCAGAAATCAACCCCAGATGCAGAAATAAAAGAAAGTGCCAGGCAACTCACAGAATCAATGGGCAATCTGAAAAATCAGGTTTGGAAAACAGGAACCAAGGAGGTGATAGACACGGCTGGGGCTTTACTACCTCTCACTGTCATCACTAGACTCATGCCGCTGGCACTGTCAACAAGAACAATAATCGGCCACCCCTAGATCTTTGTGTCACTACCACCAGAGCGGAAGTCCCTGATGAAAGCTTCTGATTGGCTAAACCTGGATCCTTTACATTATCTACTAGAGCTGAGGCAAATTATTGGATTCTTTTCACTTCCACTTGAAGATACAGATAGTGCAGAAAAAGGGTGTTCAAATAGATAAATGTTTATAGTGTTTTCTGGACCAGGTCCTTTGGAGCTAGCTGGATGTATTGGTGCATCAACCAAGCAGGAGCTCTTTAGGGAGGTGGAATTGGGTGGGGGAGAACTGGGTAATGCAAGGGAGTTGTCTGAAGTAAGGACACATTGTATCAGTGAATGAGAACTTTAAAGCTTTGCAGTGTTTACAGAATTAAGGTATGTATAGAATATGGAACAGGGCATGCTGGGAAGCTGATGGCTCTACAAGTCTCACCTTTCTTCACTAATGACTCAAGCCTGAAACTTCTCTGGGGATAATTAGGAGCTGGGGCTGGGAGGCAGATGGGGTCTGAAGGGCACGAGCCAGAGACCTGTTGCTGAGCTTCCCTTCCCATTGACACCGTAATGTCAGGTAGAAACCAGATACAGTCTGGGGGAAGATTTGAAACCTGGGGAGGGCTTGGTCCCTGGCTATCCCTGAGCACTCAGGGAGAAGGCTGACATTGGTTAGCATGAACCTACCTGTTTTTTTTGGTCCCTAGGAAGCTGATGGGGATTGCTAGGTGGTCCCCTCCACTGGCCCCTGGGAAAGAGTGGTATCCTCCCAACTTCCCAGAAGGGCACTGGGAGCTTTTTCTCCAGTGTGGTGGGCCTAGGATCAGACAGCTGGTCTTCCTCCACTCTCAGGCTACCATTGCTAAAGTATATTCAAGAACCTACAAAGTTAAGCACACTACACCTCAGGGCCAGCAGCCTTAGAGAGGAAATATAAATAAAATAATCAGAGCAGACTTGAAAAAAAATCTTATGAATATTCTGAGTGGGGCACATGCCTGTAATCCCAGTGACTTGGGAGGTTGAGGCAGGAGGATCATGAGTTCAAAGTCAGCCTCAGGAATTTAGTGAGGCCCTTAGCAACTTAGTGAGAACCTGTGTCTAAATAAAACATAAAAAGGGCTGGGGATGTGGCTCAGTGGTAAAGTACCCCTGGGTTAAATCCCCAGTACCAAAACCAAAAAGCAAAAAAAAAAAAAAAAACAAAAACAAAAGCAACAACGACTTAGGAATTTACTTTAGGGAAGATTTAAAGCAAACAACAAAAAAATCCAAGGACCTCTGGATGAGGGAAGATGTTTAGAGGAGAAAACACTGACACAAAAGGAATCTTGAAATATATGGTTAAATCAACATGGATAACTATATCCATTCAACTGTATAGTGTGAAATCAGTGTATAACACGCGATATTTCCTGAGTGTTGAGTGTCTATAACCTAAGAGGAAACTTACATAGTCCCTGACATGACATAGGAATTTTTAAAATGATAAAAAGGCTAAATAAATCTGAAAACTAGTTCTTTGTAAAAGTTGATAAAACAGATAAGTCCCTTGAGGATTTAATCAAAGGAAAAAGAGAGACCAAGATTATCCAATATTCCAAATGAGAAAGGGAACACAACTACAGAAATGCCAGCAATTAAAAGAATTATAGGATAATGCTATATATAAAACTCAATAGCAACCAATTAGGAAACTTAGAAGAAATGAATAATTTTCTAGCAAAATAGAATTACCCAAATTAACTCATGATTAACTGGAAAACCTAACTAGACTAATTACGATAGAGTTGTGATAAGAATCACTTGTACTTAAAGCTATAAATTTCTACAGCTGACCCTATCCCACAGCCTGTGAAGCAGAATCTTCAGAATAGGGGGCTTAATAATTTCCGTTTGTCAGGGGCTGGAGGTGTGGCTTAGTGGTACAGCACTTGCCCAGCATGCACGGGCCCTGGGTTCCATCCCAGCACTGTTTAAAAAAAGAAAAAAAAAAGAGCCTCAGTTGATGGTTATCAGTGTAAGAAATGCTGCCATGAAAGATACAGGATTGATGATTGCAGACCTACTATTTAAGAAAAGGCTTTAGGATCTAATGTTTTCATAGCTGAATTCTATTTAGCCTTTAAATAGCAGACTTTTAATGTTATGTAACTATTCCAGACTACAGAAAATGATGGAATGATTCTTATTATTATGCCAGCATAATATTAATACAAAAACTTGATACAATATAAAACAAAAAGCTTGCTAATGAATATAGATGGAATGTTCTAATAAAAGAACATTTAGAACTCAGTAATGTATCATAACAATAATACATTATACCCATATAGAATTTATTCTATATTTTCAAGAATGACTTAAAAACAAGATTCTACCAACATCATTTATGTATTTAATTAATAAATTGAAAAATAAAAAAATGTACGACCATATCAGTAAAAACTGAAAATACATTTGATTACACATTGGATAGTTATTCTTAATAAAAATTATAAACACAATAGGAATGAAATGAGATTATTTAAATATGATAGTCTGTTTTCTAACAACTAATAGCAAATATAATTATGAGTTGCAATTTGCCAACATTTTCAATTGAAAGAAGACACCATACAGGGATGCCAGATACCATTATTTTTACTTAACATTGTCTTACAGTATGAGCATGTGGAATAAAACAGAAAAACTAAAAATAAACTATTGGTAAAGAAGAAATAAACATTTCCTACACATTCCAATAAGTACTTAAAAATGGAATTGAGAAGAAAGATTTCACTTACATACAAACAAAAAAATCTATAAAATACTTAAGAGTATTTATTTAAACACTTAAGAGGGAAAGGATCTCAGGAAACAACTACAAAATCTTATTAACCTCCATAATATATCTGAATAAATGGAAATAAATCACATTTTTTTCGTATAAAACCCATTAGCCCCAAACTAATGTATGTGTGTGGGTGTGGATGCAATTTCATAAGCTTTTTTGAATTGTATGAAACATCTTAAAGTTCATGTGGAAGAATGAATTTTCAAGAATAGTTGAGAAAAGCACGAAAAAAAAGTAACTTTTCCAACACTGGGGATTGAACCCAGCCCTAGTAACTACTATTAATTGAGCAGTGTTCTAAGTATTTTGTATACATTAACTTAGTTAATCTTCATATAATCATATGAAGTGGTTTTTGTTTTTCTATTTCACAGACTAGAAAATGGAAGCTTAACAATGTTACTACACTTGTAATATTATGAAGCTAGAACATGTCAGAGCTGGGATTTGAACTCAGGTAGTCTGACTCCAAAGCCAGTATGCTTAACCACTATGCAATGGTCTTGTTTGCAGATATTAGAACATACTATAATTCCAGAAATCAAATCAATGTGGTTTTGGCATAGGAGTAGACAAATCAATGAAATAGAATATAGCATATATCACAAAAATGATATTTCAATTCAGTAAAAAAGGACAACTTATTTGATAAAAGAGGCCAAGTGAAACCCCTAATTATTTCTCTTGGAGAAAATAAGGTCAGTCTCTGTCTCACACAGCATACTAAAATAAATTGCAGATGAATTAAAGATCTAAATGTAAGAAAATTAAAAATCAGTAAAAAAAAATTAGAAAAAGGAGACTTACCTAATATGACTTGGAAGATAGGGGAGATCTTCTGAACTTGACAGGCAACAGAGGAGCTAGAAAAGACAAATAGTTGACATTTACAAAGCTTTTAGATCCTCTGTTCAAGGCAAAAGATACCATAAACAAACTCAAAAAGCAAATGATAGAGTTGGAAAATATGGTTGAGTGCAGTGGCACACACCTGCAATCCCAGTGATCTGGGAGGCTGAGATAGGAGGATCACAAGTTGGAGGCCAGCCTTAGCAACTCAGTGAGACCCTGTTCCAAAAAAAGGCTGGAGATAGAGCTCAGTGGTAAAGTGCCCCTATAATTAAACCAAAAACCAAAACCAAAAACCACCCCAAAACAAACAACAGCTGAAGAAAAAGAGTAAAGAGTTGGGAAAAAAGTATTTGCACTGCCTTCATGTGGTTAATATGTACAACTGATAGAAAAAAATAAACATAGGATATGACTAAATCATTCTTAAAAGAGTAACTCTAGATGATCAATAGAACATGAGAAGATGTTCAAACTACCTAATGCAAATTGAAGTGGGAATCAGAGATCTCTCTTTGGAACTAATAACCACAGTTGGTATGACTGGTATGAGAATGCCTCTGCCAATGGAGACACAGGCAAAAGGAAATTCTTATACACTGAAGTGGTAAGGTTCTACAGGTGTTGAAGGAAGCACTTTTCTTATATCTTTTAAAATCAAAAATTCACATGTCCTTTGACCCAGCAATCCCATTTTGCAGAAACAATGTCCTAGAAATGAAAGCAACAGTAGGTAAGACTATGAGTGCAAGATGGGCACTGTAGTGACAAAAAAACTGCCAATAAACTAAATGTCTAGAGATAAGGAAATGCATAAAGAATTCAGAGTCCATTCATATCGTGGACTATGGTACAGTCAATAGAAAGAATGAAAGCAATTGACGTGCAGCGATTGCCGTGCAGTATTGTCAAAGAAGAAAAGTAACATTCAGAGAGAGGGTACTAGGATCCCATTTTTGTAAAGTTATTGATGCCCCAGATCCCACTAGCTGGCAATTTATGAAGGCTCACAGGTATGTGGCTATATGTACATGAAATCTACACAAGGTGCACGTTGGTTGTTGACCTAAGGTGTAAGTGTGCAGAGCAGGTCAGGATGGGTGGAATGCACATGGAGTTGGGAGACAGAAGCAGGTTAAAAAACACCCTGTTTTAAAAAGGTCTGAAACAGGAAGTTAGGTTACTGAGCGCATGCTCTTGAAGGGGATATCGGCACCCTAGCCCCTCTTCTTCCCCTCACTCGGCTTCTCTGCCACCAGGGGGCAAACAGGTCCTCACCTCATGCTCCTGCCACGACGTGTTCTGCTGCCAGAGGCCCAGAGCTCAAGACCAAGTGACCAGAGACTGGCACCCCCGAAGCTGGGAGTCAAAACAAACCTTTTCTTTTCATTAAAGAACAAATTCTAACTCATAAAATATAACCTTATATAGGTAAAAGGGTGTGTATATTTATACGTAAATTTTCCATTTCAAGTTAGCTAAATTAAGTGAAAAAAAATTAAAGCAAATTCCAGAAACCAAGTAATTTCATCTGGAAACATTTCTTTTTCTTTTTCTTTTAGTTTTTTAAAACAATTTTTGTAGTTGTAGATGAACAGCATGCCTTTATTTGTTTCATCCTTATGTGGTGCTAAGGTGTGAACCCAGTGCCTGGCACATGCTAGGCAAGCACTCTACCACTGAGCCCCAGCCCCAGCCCTGGAAACATTTCTGTAAGAAATCTCCAGCATACATCTTGATGAATGCTTGTGCTGGAATCATGAGCTGGTAAGGAGGAAAAAGGTGGAAGGATGCATGCTGGCTTGCTTTCATTGGGCACCTCAGGGAGTGGAAGTGGAAGGGAGGGATATAATTAGCTTTGCCTTTATGTGTTTTTGAACTGTGTTGTTTAACTTGTTGGAATAAACACAGGAAAACTGTCATTTCTTTGGGAGGCATTGGCATTGGAGACTTTGGCAGGATGTGCCGTCTTTTCTCACATGGCAGTGTGCTGAAGCAGTTGTGAACATAGAATAGTTAAGTAGCAAATGCTTAGAGACAAATGGATGGCTTTTAACCAAACAAGCTGATTTTTAATAGCCAGAAGTCCAGAGGAAAGAGCTTATAAATTTTAGGGTGAAGAATTTTACATACATATCTCCACCTCCTAAAGAAATAAGACTAAGTTTTTAAAATACCTTGCACTAAATGTTTTCAGGTAGATAGATTTAACTAATTTCTAATTATTGGACAGATTCTTTCCCAAAGTAATGAAGATACTCATGCAATAAGTGTCTTCTTTGTGCCATCATTAAAGATGATGTTCAAGAAGGTTATCGGACAGCCAAACCTTTTTTCAAGACTAATGGGTAAGAGAAAGAATAACAGGGGAAAAAAATACATCTCCCCTCCCCTACCCCAGCAAACACCTATGTATAGAAAGAAGCTAGGAAGGACTTACAGCATACCAGAACACTAACAAATGGTTATTCTTCAAAAGTGATATGTGTATTTCTACATTGATATTTCTGTTATTTTATGTTTGCTCAATCTTTCTGTAATGAACTTTTACTATTTTTATAATGAAAACAAATCTTTTTTTTTTTTTCCAATTTCAAGGGTATTTCAAGTTTAAAAGCACTTCTAAGCAGTAGAATAGTAAGGACAAAAATACACAGTATCCTTAGTTGGGTCAAAGATATCTGTAAAAGAGCAAAACTGTAAGACATGTCAGATGGGAAAATATGAGAGTGCTCTGAAATTGGTATTTTGGATTCATTATTAGGAAAGCAGCAGCCTGGTATGAGGTAATAAAGCAAGGGATTGGGGGAGAATACGTCATTACTAATAATGACAAAAGCAGAACATTGAGTACAAGACCAGGTCTAGAACAGTCTGACTTACCATTTCATTTAATTAATTAATTTCATCCATTCTTTCATTTTCATTAATTCAATTCATACAAATATTCATTTATTTGAATATTATATACTAAGTCAGGAAAATTGACTTATCTGAAAGGCAGTTTCCTCACATGGAAAATGGGGACTACTACTTACCTTCCAGAATACATCTGAGGGTAAGTGATGATCAATATGAAGTTCCAGACACATGGTATTTCTTACAAACTAGAACCTGTTGTTATTATTAGGTGTCTAGCCTAGTGCTAGCCACTCTTGATAAAGGGCTTCACAATTATTAGTGAAAAGGAATTGACATCTCAGGATGCTGGATGTTAGTTATAAAAAACTGTGTCTTAGCCCACAAAGTAGATCCAGTACTTCTCTACTATTTTCAAAGAAATTTCTTCTGAATCCTTAGTTGGGAGATGTATTTTGGTTCCTGCATGCAGGGACTTGATCTATGTTTTCTCTAGTTCTACTAGTGAGACAGGTCACACCTCTGTCTAGCTGTAACTAAAAGGTTCCTTCCTGGCAGGTGAGTCACCCTTTACCTGCATGTGAGGGGATGGCATGGACCCTTCAGATTGTTCCAGGGTCTGTTGCGAGGCTTCTTGGCAGAAACTGTTATTTTTCTGTGAGCACCTGGTAACAGTAAGCATATGTCCCCATGACTAGTGCATCTCTTGGCCACTTGGAGTAGCAACAAGAATCTCCAGAGGGAAGGATGCTGAGAGTGAGATTTTACAGTTAAAAAGAACATTTGGAATTCTTACATGTACTTTATGTAAATCAAAATTCAACTTAGACGAACATGGCAGCCTTCTGGCATCTGACGAAGACATCAGACACATGCTCCCATCAGGGGAGCTGGTTAGCTGGAGTTGTCTAGGCTTTCCGTGG
The DNA here is from genome assembly GCA_004024805.1 of Geosciurus inauris. Taxonomy (NCBI): domain Eukaryota; kingdom Metazoa; phylum Chordata; class Mammalia; order Rodentia; family Sciuridae; genus Geosciurus; species Geosciurus inauris. Next base: position 74,138 of record PVHX01008246.1, on the reverse strand, counting down.
TTGTGGTGAAGGCTCTGTGAGAAAGGGGACTGCAAAATGCCCTGTGTGGTCAGCACTGCATCAAGGTGACTGCTGCTTCTGGGGCTGGCGGCCTCTGAATCATCATTATGGTCCTATGGTGATTACCTGAGGGCTCAGAAGAGAAAGAACTTGCTGTATCCCCGCTGGTCGCAGAATGAACTCAGTGCAAGGGAGACTGCTCTTCTGGTTCAAAATCTAGGTTAGGGAGCAGAGAGATTGTGAAATGGAGATAACCTGTTTTTTTCCTCCCAGCTGCTTGTGTTGGTTGTCCTTTTCTGTCCTAGGGATGGTGGTGTACAAGAACACCCTTTTGTAAAGCCTGTTCCCCTTTTATGCTGAGATACACATGAGCACCACATACTCTTATATATCCAGAGTTGATTCAAATCCAGCAAATGTGGTGGAGCAAAGCACCACAGTAAGTTGAGAGTGCCACAGCTATACACAGTTTCCTAGAATGGCAATAGTCTCAGTTTGGGTCCTTTCTGAAGTAGAGCCCGAGCAAGGACGTGGATGCCGGTGGTTTATGTGGGAAGTGACCCAAAGAAGCAGGAGTGCGAGAGTGGGAGCCTGAGGCAGGGCAGGAAGTCAGGCTAATAGAAGGGTGCATTATGAGGTTTTCACATTAAGCAACAGTGGCTAGATTTTTCCCAAGACCCATGAGAAGCTTCCAGAAGGTTTTTCAGAAGCATCCACCTGGAGAATTAGTGCCAGTCACTCACTGCCCAGGACCTGTGGAATTCTGGGCTTAGACGTGCACAAGGTGAGATAGAATTTGGAGAAGGCCAAGAGGTAAAACAAAAACAAAGCAAATAAGTAAGGAGAAGATGGGAAGGTGGGAAGCTTCTAGAATGGTGAAGACATCTGAAGGAAATCAGATTTCTCCCCAAAATAGGAAGGGTTGTTGAGCTGAAGACAATTAAAACTCAGGGGAAAGCTTTGCCATCTTGCTCTTTCTGTGAACGTGGGACAGAAATTCCCAGAGGCAAAAGGTCTCTCTACCTTCCTCTTTCCTTTTCCCACCTAAAAACTGGATGTGAATTCTTCATATTGCTTGCTCATCAGCTCAGAGACCTGGGGTCAGAGAAACCTGTGAGCAGACCTTTCCACACTTTTCCCATCTTGGAAGCCTGGGACTGCTTTTCCTTTGTCTTGTCATATCTTTAAAATTGATCTTTCCTTGTTGAAATATATTTAATGCAGACTCCTAGCATCACACACGTGCTTTTCTTTTGTTTATCTGTCTTTTATTGCAGAGGAGTCTGTCTCAACAATGAATTTATGAGGGTTAAGGAAAAATTATATTTTCTCTCTTTTACTTCCAAAAGGCAGCTCCTCCGTACAAGCAGCTAGAACTGTCAAAATCAACATTTTTCTGAACTCTGGAAATTAATTAAAAACTTGCAACAATTTGAGGAATGTTTATTTAAGGAAAATGGCTGAATCTCTCTCAGTAAGAATAAGACTTGTGATATTCCAAATGGATTTCCATCCCACACTTACAGCTTCAGGAGGCCTTATAAATCAACAGCTTTGGAACTGTGGTAGCTATGAAAATAGCAACCGAGAAGCCACTTCAGGGTACAGAGCAAGTTCAGAGGTCCCCCAAAGCCCCATACCCAGAGCACTATCACTATTCGACCTTTGGGCATCTCACTGAAAATCTTTCTTCTCAGGTTTTATCCTTGTCTGATTGTCCCAGAGTTTGCTCTGTGCAAATACTTTACTCACAGGGCATTTATCAACAACAAACACATAGAAATTAACATTGTATTATCTGAGGCATCAATACCAGGTGGGGCTAATGAGAGGCTGACCACAAAACTTAGGGGAAAACTGGTGAATTTCATATCTATAGGAAGTTTTGAAAAGCTCCACCATGTTTCTGCAACTCTACCTGTATGTGCAGGGCTGTGCACATGTTCCAGAAAGGCCTATGAGGCCCTAAGCTCTCACCTTGCATTGACCCTGAGCTCTGCACAAGCAGGAAGTGAAGGCAAAGGCAGAGATGGGAAGGGCCTGCCAGGTGTTGGAGGTGTGCCCAACACACACAGCCCATAGGCACAGGTAGGAGGCTCATTGGTTCCAAGTGTTTAAGGGCATCTCTGTCCATTACTGGCTGACTTCTAAACTAGCCAAGCATGGATTCTCATCCTGTGTAGGACAGAAAATATAGAATGGACAGAATGAGTCCAGGAACATCATTTTAAAATACAACAGCAACGAAAACAGCAACAAAGGGCATCAAAAAGCAGACACTGAGAAAAGAGTGGCATCTGATTTCCAAAATTGACCCACTACTTAAAATATTCATCTTTTGGAAAAACTCTAAGACATGCCAAGAAATATAAAAGTATGGCCCATACACAGGGGAAAAAAAGCCATTGATAGAAATTGCCCCTAATGAAGGCCAGATGTTATACTTACTATACAAATTACAAATTAGTTATCACAAATACATGTTCAAAGATCTAAAGGGAACAATGTCTAAAGACTGAAAAAATAGTATGGAATTATGGCTTGGCAAATATAAGACTGTAACTAAAGAGTCAGAAATTATAAAAGAACCAAATAGAGATTCAGGATTTGGAAAGTTGCTATAGGCTGAATGTTATGTCCTTCCAGATTCAAATCTAATCTCCAGTGTGGCATTTACAGGTGGGACCTTTGGGAGGTGAGCAGGTCTTGAGGGTAGAGTTTGCATGTAGGGGATTAGGGCTCTTGCAAAAGAACCCAGAGAGGTCTTTCATGCCTCTCACCATGTGGCACCTGGTAGCCAGTGCTTAAGAGATCATCTTTTCCAATGAATCCCAAATCTTGGTAAGTATAAGACTTACCTTAGAAGTTATTAACAATGTTGACTCTGGATCTCTCCTATTCTCTGAACTCCCTCCTCACTTTCCTGCTATAATCTGATTCAGCAGGACAGGCAAGAGGCCCAGGTGGCCACATTGCAGAACAGCAGCCCTGGTGATTCCAATGTAGGCAGCCCGTGGTCCTCGTTGGAGGAATGCTGACTTTGTCCGACTCACTCATTTTACGAGGTAACTGAGACATAGAGAGAAAAAATGACTTGTTTAAAGTCACACAACAGAGGCACAGGTAGTGGGGAAATTGAAATGCAGGTTGCTTGTCACCTGCAGTCTTGTGCTCTTCCTACATTACAATCCTCCTCACACATTAGGATTAGAATAGCTCAGGTATCCCAGGGAAGCAGCAGACCATGCAATAGGGCACACCACACCCTTATCCATGGCTCAGGCAGTCTGAATTTGTGCTGCTTTTGCACATAAAAAGCATTTTGTATAGAGATGTGGGTGATGCCACGTGGTCACTGCAGGAGGGACAGGGAAAGCAAGGACATATTTGAAAGATTTCAGGGAGTGGAACCCAAGGACTCACGAATTACTCATTTCTTTTTAGACCAGAGTTGCACAATGCCAAGCATTCAAATATTTTTAAACATGTGGATCACTGACTGTAAGTGTTCAGTTTCCTGCTGGCATCTGACATCATGAAACCACACTGTACAGAATCCCAATTCACAGTCAGAATAATTTTAAATATATTTGGCCACAAAGATCAGTAATGATGGAAGGTATGAGACAGAGTGCTACATGTACTCTTTAAGGATAAAAGATTAGCCTTGAATCTCTCTTTAAATTCTATATCATTGGACTGGGATGAGGGACAAGGGAGAATGGGTCCCAGGTTGAGAAAAGCTCGTATGGTGGCCTAAGAAAACATGGTGCATTAAGGGGGCTGGGAGACATGGAGTTTGGTGTGGCTGGATTAAGGAGTGGTGTGTGTGTGTGTGTGTGTTTGGGGGATAGGGAGGTACACAAACACTGAGAAATCAGGTCAGAGTGGGAGGCAGGATCCAGATCACTAGGAGCCTCACATGCTATTTTAAGGAGCGTGGGCATCATCTCATTGACAATGGGGAACTGTTGCAGGATCCAGGCAGAGGCACGATGCAGGCAGAACTGCTGCTAAGAAGGATCATTTGGGTTGGAATATGGAGGGAAGTTGGGGAAGAGAGGCTGGAACGGGGACCAGTTGGAAGTGATGGGGTCTGAACTAAGGTCATGGCTAGCACTTCTTCCCAAGCTTGAGGATAACTAGTTTCAGTGGCCACTGGTCAGGTCCTTAGTACTGTTTTGCCTGCTCTCTCTTTACTTCTTAGGAGATGTGTCTGTGATCAGATTTGAGATTAGAATTTCAGAGAGGACAAGCTTTTGAGGACGAGTGTGAGTGTTATAAGAAAAGTTAGTAAGGGGAGGAGAGGAAAAGATGAGACAAAGGGGAGGGGAGAGGAAGAGAGACGAGAGAAAAGATACACGAATGTCTAAAACTTAGAAGAAGAATCATTAAGAAATCATTCTTAGTTTGCAAATAATATTTTGTGAGAATTGCTTTAAGAAAAACACCAGAATTTTCAAGTTGTGTAACTTCTTTGGTGATTAAATTAATTTCAGAATGCATTTGAAAGAGCTCAGTTCCTAAATGAACTATCTCATGGTGATCTCATGTGTATGTATCATGCCAAAGAGGTAAAGGGTTATGGAGCCTCAGGAAGGAAGCAGATCAGCACATCTATGGTTTGACAGTGTGCATCCTGAGCAGGAGCCAGGCCTAACTTCACATCTCAGAGGAGTTTAGATTTTCTGAAAAGGGGCTGAAAAAATCTGTACCCCTCAGGGTGGCGGAGGAGGTTAGGGCTAGAAGCCAGTTTACCAAGTCCCTGTCTGGAGCACGTGGGCAGATGCGAAAAGTGGGAGAAATGTTCAGGCCACATGTTTCCTAGTGAAAATGCCAAGGCAAACTTGCAACCATGGCAACACAATAGCCCCACTGCAACATCTCTGTGCACTTAATTGACAAAAATCTCCACTTTTTGCTTCTAAGTAAATTTTTTTGCATTACTCATGTTTAACCATTTCATAATGACATAATGACACTTTGTTAAAAGAGTTTAATTTCTTGATAAACCACGTTAGCACAGAAGCAATCATTTTAAAAAGGAACAGAACCTGGACATGAAGAATATAATTCTTTATGACTTCAGGAGAGGGTGTTGCATCCAACCCGCACTCTCCCCAAGGAGTGCAGCCCAGACAACTCTGCAGAAGCAGCAAAGTTTATTGAGGAAATAGGCACACAGGCCAATCGATTGGGGTCAGCTCTCCTTTCCTTCAGAGAGTGACCCCGAAGTGAGGGTTTCAGAGGTTATTATAGGGTGGGCTAGCTACATGACTCAGAACAACAGGATTTGGCAGGTATTCAACCTAT
>PVHX01008246.1:26616-68725 GCA_004024805.1 Geosciurus inauris | reverse complement strand
CTCCTATGTTCCCTTTCAGTTCCTGGAACTTTAGGTAACTGGCCAGGGGGTTTTGCACCCCCATCCCCATCTGTGAGAAGCAAGCATCCCCACCCCCATCCGTGAGAAGCAAGCATAGCAAAGCATTAATCACAGAAGCACAAAGAGCAGGTTAGCTGATACATGCAGGCCTGAGCCAGAGTGACTCCATTTTGAGTTTGGATTTTACAAGGGAAAAATTAAGAAAATTTGAACTATTAAGAAAGAAGGCACTGGGTGTGGAAGTGCACACGTATAATTTCAGCAACTCAGGAGGCTGAGGCAGGAGAGAATCACAAGTTCAAAACCAGCCTCAGCAACTTAGTGGGGCCCTGTCCAAAATAAAAACTAAAAAAAGGGGCTGGGGATGTGGCTGTTGGTAAATAGTTAAGGGCCCCTGGGTTCAATTCTTGATACCAAAAAAAAAAAAAAAAAAAAAAAGAAGAAGAAGGAGATGCTCTGGTGAGTAATGCAAGCCCAGGGTCACATCCTGTCTTTATTCACAGTTTTAGTATTTTGTTAATCAAAGATTTTCTTGCTTTCATTCTGATTCTTAAAAACATTACTTAATTACTAAGGTCTTTTTTGGGAGGGAGCGGCCCTTACAATTGATACCTGATGAGTTGCTTTGTCCCAGTTCTTGCTCTGCTAAAGAGAAACATTAAATAATAATAAAAAGATTCATAATATACATTAGAAATTCTGTTTGCATTTGGAACTCTGTGTGAGAGATAAAGCCATGTTCTCTAGGCCCAGAGCCCCTGTGGTTTACCCAAGGCTGGGGTATATGGAATTGGACATTGTGTAATCTAGGGAAGACAGCACAACTTCATGTTTTTTTTCCCCCTGGGGTGCTTCGAAGATTTTCTCTTTATTGTAAACAATTTAACTGTACTGAGCCTTAATGAAATTTTCTTCTTGTTTGGTATGCTTGGAGTTGGTTGAGTATCTTGGATCTATGGGTTTACAATTTTAATCAAATTTAGAAAACAATTAAGCCATTGTTTCTTCAAATATGTTTCCTATCCCCCATTTTCCATCAGGAACTTCATTTCTCCAGTACATGTATATTGAACCAGTTGAAAGTATCTGATGATCTGTTAATTTGCTTTTTTTCAGCCTTTTTTTTTTTTTCCTGTAGGGGCTTCATTGTGGATGGTTTCTGTTGCTATGTCTTCAAGTTCGCTAATTCTATTTTATTTAGTGTCTGTTTATCCTATTCAGAGTATTTTAAATGTCAGACATTCTAGTTTTCATCTCTAGAAGTTCTATCTGGGTCATTTAAGAATATATTTCACATCTCTTTTTAACATGTTTTATCTTCTATCCACCTTCTTGAACATACAGAATATAGCCAGTTCTAACATTTCTGGGTCTGTTTCTATTGAGTGATATTTCTTTTCATTGCATTTTCCTGCTTATTTGCATGCCTGGTAATTTTGGATTGAATACCAGACATTTTAAATTTTACTTTATTGTGTGCAGGTTATTTTTATAGTCCCATAAATATTTTTAATGTTGGTTCTAGGATGCAGTTATTTGGAAACAGTTTGATACTTTTGAGTTTTGCTTTTAAATTTTGCTAATTGGAATCAAATCAGACTTTAGGGATGATTTTTCTTCATTACGTATTCCATAGTCGATAGGCCATGAAATATGAGGTTTTCTATTCTGGCTAGTGGGAAGAGGAGCCATTTCCATCCAGGTGTGAGCAATGAGTATCATGCCCTCTGACCCTACCCCAGTCTCAGGTAGTTTCCATCCATGTGTTTCCTGTTCAGATCCTGACTGAAGATGCCAGGGATACCCTCTCAGATGTCTGGGGCTCTCCTTGTGCAATTCTGTCCTCCATGATATTCTGTCCTGAGCACTCTAACTGCCTTGGCCTCCTTCTCGACTGAAGGATACCTCCTGTCTGCACTGTGGCTTGGAAACTTTCTAGGTGGTAAGCTGGGGCCATCTGAGTTCTCACCTCATTTTTTAATCCCTCGACAGATCACTTTGCTGGGCTCCTAGTGCCCAGTATCCACTATCGCATCATATATTTTGACCATTTATTTTTTAGTTATTTTAAAGGGGGAGAGTCATTTAGGTCTTTATTACTCCACATTGTCTGAAGGGAAAGTCTGTAGCTTTTGGCTTCTGAATGTGGTTGATGAGTAATATATTTGGAGAACAGCGTAAATTACATTTTGAATGATCAATTAAAGTTTTATAAATGATTTCAGATGCTCTACTAAAATTTACATCTTTTCAAGAGTTAAGACATAGTGCTTGTAATTTTATACTCATAATTTTCATATAAATACTTAGGAAGCAAAGGTCAAAAGTTTTCTTTCTCATTAATGAGGTAACTAGAAGGATGCTAGAGCCAAAGGAAGGTGGGAGAAATATAAGGCAATGCCCTTTTAGAAAGAGGGAGGGAGGATATGTGTGCGGGAAGGGAATAGAAAAATATGCTGGAATAAGATGGCTCAATTAGATATAAATCTGGTTCATGTCCCCACAGGGCAATAAAATCATAAACTTTGGGTTTATCATCATCTCTGTAGAACAAAAATAATTTTTATTTCTAGTATATAAATACTCATTTGCATCACATTGTATTCTTTTTCCACAAGTTAACATCGAAGCTTTGCAGGCAAAAATATCTGGACCTTAATTAATGGTAATAAGAAGAAAAATAAAATTACTTTCCCTAGAGAGTCAGATGACCCTCGTGTTGGCTTGTTTTATTAAGGCATTGTGTCATCAATTTGTCTTATTTCCAAGTTATGAAAAACTTTTCTTAGTACAAGAATTCCCTATAACATAATGAGATCTGCTATTACCTACCCGCAATTCTGGGTCTCGTTTGATCATTTAATGAAAAGACTAAGCAGGAGTAGTGGTTTCTAACTGTGGTTATTTACATTAAAATCACCTGGGGGAGATTTTCAACATTAGGAAAGCCAGGGCCTCTTACCAGACCAACTAAATTTGACTCTTTGAAGCTGAGGCTGAGCATCATTAACTTTTTTAAAAGGCCTGTCTTTATTCTAATATGCAGTCAGGGTTGAAAACCACTGGTCTAGACAGGGTTGCTCAGGCCCTTTCAATAATAATGCTCTGTGATTCTCCCTTTTACACAGAAAAAAGTAGACATAAATACAAGCTCTGCTGACTGCAGTGCATTACCAGTGACTTGGAATGATTCAGGGCAGCCAACATTCATTCCATGGTGTGGAGCAGTAGGAAAGGCCAGGGGTGAGCTGAATGACTGGTCTTTGTGTTCCAATTATAGTCAGTTTGAGTTGTTAGAAGGAGATAGGAATGTCTGCAGTCCATTTCCATAAAAAAAAAATTTATTTTCTGTCCCTGCTTCTACACTGCTAAGCTCAGCCCTTCCTCCAGAGAAAGTGTTTTTTCACCCGGTTAGTATTGGAGACAGCATTTCTGATTCAACACTATGCACTAATAAATTAAGGCCATGACCAATAATATACATCAAAAGAAAATAGTGCAACAAGTATAAGCCTTTAGAATAGTTTCAAATAATAAAGCTCTTTCAAATTCTTTCCCTTTATGCTTGCAATCACCCCAAAGCATTTTTGTAGTTTTTATTAAAAATTGAAAATCATTTTCAAAAGCATGCGCTTTTGAAACTCTTTACCCTATAACAATGTCTATGAGAAATGTAGATCATATACATATAACTGAGCAAGCCAGAAATTAAAAGAAAGTTGTTTGACTTGATGAATTTTTCTTTTATCATAAATTCATGCTAATTCTTTCCAAATGGGATTTGGGCATCTTTCTTGATTGTATGACTTCTTTTCTTTGATATGTTAACGTGGTGAGTGATATTAAACTGTTTTTTTACTTGTGGGGAAAATCCTCCCTTATCAAGATGGATTATTCTTTTGATATTCTGTTTGATTCTGTCCATCTCCTCCTTACCACTTTCGATGACAATAGTCTTTTTTCCTTTGTAGTAAAACATCCCTGTGAGTTGAGTAGGAATGGTATTAACTTTTAGAGCCATTTAACAGATTACAAAACTGAGACACAGAGATAGCAAATGACTTGTCACCCAAGAACAAGTGGCAAAGAACTAAAAAAAACAAATGCACAAATATTTGGCTCCTGATTTCTGGCTCAGGAAATTTTCCTCCTCTATTTTCCTCTAGGAAATGTGTGTTTTCATCAAGCAAATATCCCAACAATTAACTCTTTCAGATAACCTTGTAATATTTCACATAACCTCAGAAAAATGTCTTGAAAACAGCATTTTCTATCTCTTTAATGCTATTTAAAAATTATGAATTCCTAAACCTCTTCTTTGTTTATTCTACACAGTGATAGTTCTCATATCTCATATTTAACAATCACGAGGTCTAGGGGAAAATGTGGGGTGGAAGTGGGAGGTCAGATGGATGGTGAGCCACTAGCAGTGTTGGAGAGCCCATTGGTTAGGTACATTTGAGGGTAGGACTGACTAGGCTGGGCTTAGAGAAGCCTGGACACTTGGTGTGAATTTCCAGGTGTGCAATCTACAAGGCAGTTGAAAATAGTTCTGGAACTCTGGAGAGAGGTTGGGCTGAGCATGCACATTTGGTAGTGATGCATGCAGGTGGTAGTAGAGTCTTGAGAATGGATGAAATCACCCAGGGAAAGTGTGGAAAGCAAGAAGAAAGAAATATGAAATGCCAGGATTTCTGTGGATAGAAGAAGAGGAGCCAAGAGGAAGCACAGAAGGAAGAGACAGAGAGGGGAAAAAAGAAAATCAATGGAAGGCAGTGTTCTGAAAGCCAAGGGAAGAGAATTCTCTTCCCTTCTTACCCCTAACTTTGTCTTCTACTGGGCTTCCAGATTGCCATCACAGTAACCGGCTCCCATCCACCCAGATGCTCAAATAAGCAAACAGGCATCTTTCTCATTACCCCCTCCCCCACATCAGAGTCTTATCAGCTCAGCTCATTTTAATTTGAAAATGTTTACTTCTTTCCCATTCCCCTGGCATCTTCTCTCAGATTCATCTTAGAACACAAGACACTAATCGCTGTCCTGGACAAGTAACTGCAATCAGAGGGCTCCTCAGGGGTCTTATGCTTCTGATCGTATCCCCTCACTGCCTAGACTTCACTTACCACCCTATTAGCAGACACCCAGTATAGTAGCTTTCTGACACTGTGGTAACAAAGTACCATGCAGGTACAATCGTGTGCACAGTAGGTTACTTGGCTCACTCCTAATGGGGATGTGTCAGCAATGACTGGGTGGCTTAAACTACGGGAATTAGCTGTCTCACAGATCTGGAGGCTGGAGGTCTGAGGTCAAGGTGTTGGTGGGCTTGGTGCCTTCTGAGGGCTCTGAGGAGATCTGTTCTAGGTCCTCTCCTTGGCTTGAATGTGGCTGGCTTTTCCCTTTGTCTCATCTCATGGTCTTCCCTCCATATGTATTTCTGTGTCCAAATTTCCCCCTTCTTATAAGGACACTAGCCATTTTGAATTAAGGGCCACCCTAGGGATTTCACATTAACTCGATTAACTCTATAAAGCAGTTTTGGAGGCTAGAACTTCCACATATGGGGGAGGGGGCATAATTCAACCCATAAAACCCACACCCAACTGCTATCATATCACAGGATTTCATCTTGTTCACAACACTGATCCTTGTCTGAAATTATATTGCTCATATTTTGTTTGCAGTTTGTGTAATCTCCTCAGGGGGAAAAAAAATCCTTGTCTGTCTCTGGAGCAGAATCTGCCAGTGCCCCTGACATATCCCCTGTTACCATAGATACCAGCAGCTTTTCCCTGCAAGCATCTGCAATTTTCTGTCTGAGGCTTGCTTTAGCATACTTGCCCTCACAGGGAGCAGGCTTGGGGTGCGGGGAAGGTAATGACCGGTGAGGGTTGGTGGAGGAATACCTGATTCCTCACCTTGTTGGGATGAGTGCCGAAGTTTGCCATCTGCCATGCAGAGATGTCCTCATCACGACTGACCAAGTTATGCATTGTGCTCATGAATGTACCTCTACTGGCTTTTTCTTCCTACCTGTCCACTTCCTGGCTCCCACACTATTGTTTCCAGAGGTCATTTCCCAAGTAAGCTACCTACACTTGACCCCTATCCCTGCCTCTGCTTCCCTGAGAACCCAATATAAGAAGGTCTTTAACTCCCATCATCCTGGAGCCTAAATAGTTCATAATACAGCATGTATGACAAATGCTCAATAAATTACAAGGAAGCAATCAGCCGAAGGAGGTAGTCATTGACACTGTCAAGTGCTCTAGAAAGAGATTCAGTAGAAGAGAACTTCTTTGAGTAATTTTTTTTTGGTTAAGGTAATTGGTCATTGGTGGTCTCTGAGAGAAGTCTGTTGGAATGGCAGGGGTGAAATTCTCATTTTGGTGGATAACATGAGTCAAAAAGATCAGCAGTAAGGGACAGGAAAGAGTTAACCTTATATGACAGCAGCAGGGAGGATGTTTTGGGTTTTGTTTTGTGATGAGAAATATTTGAGCGTATTTGAGGTTGATTTAATGGCAAAGGAGAAAATGAAAATATAAGGAACAACAAATGGATCACAGTCTTTTCATGATCAATTAGTGGCTGGATTAGTGAGTACAGATGGAGGAGTCAGCCTGGGGGAGATACCCCTGCCTTCCAAGAAGGCACACGTATATACAGTAATGCTCATTTTTCCTGGTTTCAAAACCACTTGTTTGTGTTCATTACAAAACATTTGGAAAATACACAAAATAATACACTAATGTTTATTGAGCACTTAGAATAATTTAGGCTCTGGTCTGTGTAATTTACATGTATTAATTTATTCAGTCTTTAAATTACCATCTGAGATAGGTTCCATTGCCATCTTTTTGTTAGAGATGGGAGAGATTAAGTCAATTGACCAAGGTCTTGCTGGCAAGACTGGTAATAGTGGAGCCATGTGGTCTGGGTCCAGAGTAATTCCATGCTATACATGAGAAAAGCCCAAAGAGAAATTATCCATCCAGTTAACAAACATTTATGGAATGCTTAGATCGATGCAGATATGGAAATCATCAGGAGTTCACTTTTGACTTGACTCTTCTCCTTTCTTGGAGAAGTAGGTGGTGACTCTGAGGCAGGAGATGGAACAGAACCCTATGCTAGAGCTTGAGAGTGATTGAAGATGCTGTTTCTGGGAAAGAAGAAAGGAATTAATTAAGAATTATAAGCAGCACTGAAGTGGTGCTAAATCTGAGGAGGATCAATGGGCATAGTTCCATGTTTATCTCTGAGTGCACTGGACTGTTGGGTAGGAGTAGCTGAAGGCTTGCCATGGAGGCCCAAGATGGTCAAAAGAAAAATGGACAGTCAGTGAGAATGTATCTTCATTTGGGATTCCTGACTGCAGACCTTGGTTTAAAGAGTTTTAGAGCAAAAAGTTTACTAGGCAGTGAGTGATCCCAGAAAAGCACTGATAAGAGAGGGGGGGTATAAGACAGGGAGGGAAAGAAGTCAATAAAGGGTGTGCACTGAGCATGCCTGGAGCTTAGTTTTCTCAGACACTCTGAGAACCAGTGTGGAAAAATATACTCAGAACCTACCCTCTGAGGGACCCATGGCACACCAGTGTGCACCAGTTCTCATCAGCTGTTGGTTAGGACTGCTTCAGGGGCTGAGAGCTGTCATGTGTGAGGGTAGAGTGGATTCTTGTGGCCAGAAAATGGCCTCAGGCAAAAAGATGCTGATTGTTAGAAGCCTGACCTACCAGTGCCTCCTGGAATGTAAGGCCTGGGGGCAGCAAGGCAGGTGTGAGTGGTGTCTGCTTCAGATTGTCCAGGTGTTTGTAGCTGGATCTGACAGCCTGTGAAGCTGTCAGGAGGGGAGAAGTAGGATGAAGGTCCTTTTGAAAATTACTTTGATAGATAATACTGGCCATGGTTTAAAATTCAAGAACAAAAGAATATATAGTAAAAATCATGTCTCCTCACTATCCATCTCTGTTTCCTTCTGTTGCTAGTTCCTTATCTATCCTTTAAAAAATATTATAGTAGGTAATGTGCATGTGTGTGGGTGTGTACATGTGTTTGTATTATAGGGATAATATTATATTGCATTTTGTATATATATATATATATATAAAAGGTATAGTTATATATATGTGCATATATTTATCTATGTGTATTCAAGTCTGCATATGTATTTACAAATATACATATATGTGATACTGTTTATTTATTTTGACCTTTTATAAATATAACTTGAGAAACTTTTCATATTGTTGTATATAGGTTTGCCTCAATTTTTAAAATAGATGCATAGCATTCAATTTCTGAATGTAACATAATTTATTTAATGAGTCCTTGGTTATGTTGTTTTCTAAAGTTTTCTTTCTTTTTTTTTTTTTTCTGAACACAGTATTCTTGTATACATGTTACTTAGCACACTCCAGGTATCTACAGAATAAATGCCAATGAATGGAATTGCTGGGTTAAGGGGCATGTGCCTTTAAAATATTGATAGCTAGTGCTGAATTTTCTCAAGCCAGTGTGTATTCCCACGGGACAGACCATCATAATGAGGCCAAAGAGCAGAAATAGAGGGAATACGGAGTAAAAGAGGAGGGTGGGGCAGTCAGACCATGGAAGGTCAGATAGCAGGATTCTGCTGGAACAGTTCTTGCATTGACGAGATCCAGGGCATGGGTGTACGGGAAGTTGTTGCCATGGGGTGGAGTGCAGGCAAAGGTCAAGGAAGCTGGAGAAGTTGAGGACCTGGGAAGTGTCCAGATGATGAGCCAGCCAATCCATCCTGGTGAGTTCATCATGGTCTTAAGCTGCGCAATGAGATTAGAGAAAACTTCCCTTCCCTTTGAGTCAGCAGGGAATAAGGAGGGATACCTCTCAGCCCTTTTTCTACCCTGTGGAGCAAACTCTTCACATTTGAGCTTGCTGAGAAGGTAGCACATCAATCAACATGGCTGCTTCAAGGGACAAGCAATGATATCTCCATTTTTACATGGCATCTGTGGCAGTGAGACCGGCAGGGCTGTTTTCCCAGAGCCCCCAGCTTCAAGTGAATATCAATTAGGCCTGTGGATAACTTATTTTACACCTTCAGTTCCCTAAGTGTTTCTGACATTGTCAAGCCAACCTTGGCCTGGGTATTCCTTTCTTTTTCTTTTAAAATATTTTTTAGTTGTCAATGGACCTTTATTTTATTTATTTATATTTATATTTTATTTATTTATATCGAATCCAGTGCCTCACACATGCTAGGCAAGTGCTGTACCACTGAGCTATAACCCCAGCCCCTTCCTTTCTTGATAATAAAACCAAGGGCGACAAGAAGAACCATGGGGATTAGTGTGCTGAGTGTGTTAGGAGCTGCATTCAGCAGCAGGTAGCAGAGACCTGGGAAACACTAGTGTAAACCGGAGCTGAGTTCTCTTTTTCTCTATATCACAGGAAGTCCAGGGATCAGAAGAAGTCACAGCAGCTCCACGGCTCCTTGGTGTCTCAGTCCCCTCCTTTCTTTCTGCTCTGCCTCCCTAGTACTGGCTTTCATCCTCCAGGCCCCTTTGTAGCTTCTAGATGGCTGCCAGAGCTCTAGCCACTGTAACCACATTCCATGCTGGAGGGAGGAGGTAATGGTCAGAGGCAAAAGGTGAATTGGCATCTCTCACTACCTTTCAATGAATGATCCCCCAAACCCCACTCAGTACAGGGAACTTACATCTCGTTGTATGGTTTACAGCCATATGGGCACCTTTACCTGCAGGGGACCTGAGAAACAGATTTTTAGCTGGGCTTATTGTTGCCCCCAACAAATCAAAAAGCAGTGAATGGATCTTGACTAGGCAACTGGCAGTCTCCTGCGGAGGTCACAGGCATTTCACATTTAAAAAATTATATTTTATTTTTATTGTGGTAATATATACGTAAAATAAATTTTACCCTTCTAACTATTTTTAAGTATAGAGTTAATTCACAGTAAGCCCATTTACATCGTCATGTAACTGTCATCACTATCAATTTCTAGAACTTTCATCCCAATGGTAACAACACTGTACCCATTAAAGAGTAATGTTTCATTTTCCTTCCCTTCAGACACTAATGATTTCTATTCTACTTCCTCTTCCCATGATGTTAGTACCTCATATAAGTGGAATCACATAGCATATCATCCTTTGATGTTTAGCTTATTTCACTCAGTATGTTTTCAAGGTTTATGTATGTATCAAAACTTCATTCTTTTTTATGGCTGAATTACATTCCATTGTGTGGATAGAACACATGTTGTTTATCCATTTATCTGTTGCTGGACATTTGGGTTGTTTCCAGCTCTTGGCAATTGTGCATATGCTGCTAGGAATATTGATGTACAAATTTGAGTTCCTGCTTTCAATTCTTTTGGGTATATACTGAATCATGGGGTTATTCTGTTTAACTCTTGTATACTTTCCAAATGCATGTTCATTTTTATATTTTAGTTAGTATTCACTGACTTGGAATTGATAAAACTAAACATTGAACCTCTGATCTAGAGGGGCTGCCCTCTCTGGATCCTAGGGTCTTCCAGATGGTGGTGCTGCCCACTGTATCCATTAGGAGATTCTGGTTTGATAGATGCTGAAGTGAGCTTGATGCAATTACCCCATCTTAGAAATGAGGAACAGATGGAAGGAGCTAAGTCAGCGATACACCCCATTCTCAGTGGTTATCAGAGATCCGCTGATGACACTGCTGGCTCTGCCTTCAGGAAGTCTTCTCACACATTTGTAGGCAGCCTCATCGGTCTACATCAGATTCCTTTGGCCAGTCTGGACTTGTAAGGACTACATCAGGATGTTCCAGGCAGGAGCTATTTCTTTCTGTCCCCTGCTCACTCTCAAACCAGTCTGTCACCACTTTAACAAGCAGACAGAGATGAACTTAGTTCATTTCATGCCTCCATGGGAGTTCACCACAGAACATTAGCACCATGGTGAAGGACATGGTCCACCAAGCCAGGTGGCTTGACTTAAATCCCAACTCTGTTATCTATTTGTTGTTTGACCTTCACTGAAATTATTTAACTTCCCTGTGCCTCAGTTTCTTCATGATGCTTTGACTAACGTTACATGATTGTGGTGAGCATCCCCGGATTTAACCTATGTAGGCAAGTGCTTTAGAAGAGTACCTGCACTCTGGAAGTGCTCTGTGTGTGGGTAGTGTTAGTAGTATTGACTTACAACTATACCCAATGGATTTAAATTCCTACACTGCTAACACTTAATGGCAAATGGACTATGAACTGCCATGGTCACTATGGAAATTAAAAACAAAACAAAACAAAAAGGGCTGGGGATGTGGTTCAGTGGACAGGCACATCCAGATGGAATGAGAACTCAGTGGTCTTTGTCTTTTGCTGCGTATCACAGGGCTGGAAAATACTAACCACTTGGCCTCTGCTTCCTGCAAATTGCAGATCATTACTTCCAAGTTCATTGCATCACTGTGAGCATTTACTGAGGCAAAGGTCAGGCATGATAAACTTTATCACTAAGCAAACATCAAGACACAGTAACCTGAAACAGCCTATCAGTGCTGGTTTGGTGTTTATGGCCAGGTCTGGGCTCTGAAACTGAGGAAGCTTGAGGAAAACATGGAGACGGTTCAGAAGCCAAGAAGAGACATGAGAAAGAGTTGGAATTCTTGGGTAATGCACTTGGACCAGATATCAGCCACTGAAAAAGGATGTGGAATGGAGCACTTCAGCATCTGAGGAATTGGGTTAATTTTCATACAGCATGGAATTTAAAATATTGGAAAGGGTTCCTGAAACTGTTGACATCTAAGTACTTCGCTATGATTCTCCAATTGTAATAGAGATATGGAAGCTACACCACCAGCTGGGTGGTTGTAGCAAAGATGGATGGGTGAAGCCCAGGCTCCAGACTCAAAACGGAGGGTTTAGATGTGACTGATCCGCAGGGTGGAGCTAGGCATTTATTTTGCAGTCACCTGGCGCCACCTATGGCTCAGTGTGTTTAACTGCAATCACAAGAGAGCAGGCTGGGATACCTTCAGATACAATGTTGCAATTTGATTTGATTTTTAAAACTAGTCGAACCTCTTTTGCCTATTGAAACTGTTTTCGTAGTTTTGATGTTTGGTTTTATTTCGGTTAGCCGCATCACCTTTTGTGATTACCAATAATTCTTTCTTGGGACGAGGTCGGGGAGAGGGGATTTTGCATTGAGATACGGACGTGTTATGAGGAAGGACCCGAATGCCTAGATTTGGTTTGTCAATGTAGTTTTTAATAGCCAGGAAATTCTTCCCTCGACATTAAGTGACCAAGACGTCATTTTGAAACAATCCTGGGAGACTTGCATTTTCCCACAGTTTAGTGGAAAAGGCAACTAGAAATTGGAGTGATTTCTGCTTTCTATTGTCCAACATTTTTTTCTCTTTCTTTTACTCCTTGGTGCTGGAGATGAACCTAGGACTTGGTGGATACTCCTAATGTTTTATTCTTAGCACCAACTAGGGTAGGGAGAGATACTGTTTGGGACAAAGGGAACCTGGGAGTTCTGTGAAGGGCAGAAGAGGCAGATGGGAAGTAAGCATCAGGACTCTAGGAGGACTTTTGGAGGGAACAAGCTGGGTTCTGTGTTTTAAAAGAAATGAGGTCCTTAGAAGCAGGGATGGCCTGGTTGTGAAGACAACTTGCCCTCATCCTCTCTGCAGTTCCAGAGGGCTTCATGCAGAAAGGATATTTGTTTCTCATAAGGCTGATTCAAATAATTTCCTCTGGATATCTGTGTCAAGGTCACCTGCCTGCTTCAGTTTCTGACTTCCTCTTCTCTCTGGTCCAGCCATGCTGGTCTCTTGAGTTTCTGGAAAGCTCCATGCTGTCCCTCACGAGGGACCTTTGTGTCTGCCTTGTGCCTGAAACAGTCCTCATGCTGGATGCTTTAGATCTCAGCTTACAGCTCACTCCCTCAAGGAGGCCTTATCTGATTCCTCCCATCAGGCCAGGTCTTCTTGGGTCACATCCACACTTCCCTGGAACTCTCATCACATGTGGGGGCCCATGCTCTCTCTTGCAAGTATGGGGCCAGTTTTAGATTAAATTTAGCTAACCTAAAGGTGACTGAATGTGCCCAGTCATGAACTCATGATAGGATGAGGGGATGGAATACTGTGGGTGCTGTTTTCCCAGCATAGCAATGGGGAGGGCCCCTGTGTCTTGATCCCACCCTGGTTCACGGGAAAGAAGGGCCAGCACTCGATGAAGCATCTTTCCTCCTGCCTCCAAGGGCCATGTGAATGTCCTATCAGCATTATTTGAGGTTCATGAGAGAATGTTTTTTGGTTGCCAGCAGGAGGCACCTGGTTTTGCAAAGCTGGAACAATATGGCATTTATATGGTCATTTGACTCCTGGTTGGTCAGAGATGTGAGAATGACTGAGGGGACCACTAGGTATTGATGGTTGCACCATAGTAATGGTGGTTTTCCTAGGTGATGAGATCCAGAAATAAGAAGATGCCTTGAAACCCCCTTAAGTTTTAGAAAACTAACTTCAGGGAGAGTTGCTCATGCTATACCCACAGACTTGACTGAAATCTTTGAATTCAGTCTGTGTAACACCCACAGTCCTTTATTTGACAAGAGAAATTCCTTAGCATTGGCATTTAGGAATATGTACTGGGTTTTTACTGACTATACAACAATTCATGAGGAAAACCTTCCCCTGTCAGGCAGCAAGTAATACTCTAAAGCCCTCCCTTGCTAATAACTCAAGATCTAGTTCTTCAAAATATCTTTCTTAAAAGGCGATCTCTGGGAGGCTGTCTGATGCAGCAGAGAAGAGCTGGCCTGGCAGGAGAGACTCAGGGGTCCACTCCCAGCCTCACCACTCTGTAGCCACATGCAAGGGCAAATCCCTTCTCCTATCTGGACCCCAGCTTCCTCCCTGTAAGGTTGAAGGAGCTGATATTCCTTTCACCACTAATATCCTACAATTCTATGATCCAGTAACTGGAGGTAGCAATGTAACTTGGTGCTAGAAAACAAATACAGGCATCTGTCCTGTTATGGACTGAATTGTGTTCCTCCAAAATTTGTATATTAAAATCTATACTCCAATGCATTTGTATTTAGAGTTGAAGTCTTCAGGGAGGTAGTCAAGGTTAAATGAAGAGTGGAGTTAAATGTGGAGCCCTGTTCCAGTAGGACTGCTGCCCTATAAGAAGAGGAAAAGCAGAAATCTCTTTCTGTCTCTCCCTCCCTTTCTCCATGAGTACCCAGAAAGAAGGCCCTGCCATGACACAGTGAGGTGGCTCTCTTTAATTGGAGAGAGAACCCTCACCAGACAACCAGATCAAGCCTATTGATCTTGGGCATCCAATGTCCAGAACTGTGGGAAAGTTCATTTCTGTTTTTCAAGCTCCAACTCAAGGTACTCTGTGAGGCAGTCTGAACAGACCAGTGTGCCTCCGCATCCCTCCAGGGCTAGACTCTGATTTATTGGTCTGTGGCCTCTGTGGGAGTTTGTATTTAACTTTTTCAATTGGCAAAGGAACAGCAAAATAAATTGGACTCTGGAAAAGAAGACACTTCACTGCTTTGGAATTTATAGGGTCATGTCGATCAGGGCTCCAGTGACCAGATCTTTCACAAGGTAGAGTCATGCATATCTCTGGGGTATTTTCTCTGACATCACAGTTCAATTCTTTCACCATCAACCTGGAATTATAAGATTCCATAAGTTAAAGAGCTCAGTTGCCTATGGCTTCCTCTGCCTCAGATGCCAGTTGCAAGTCCCAGGCCACCCATACTTCTGACTGACTAGCTATAAATCAGGGATTCCCACAACCCTTTCCTAGAGTTTGGTAATGTGCTGGAAAGGGTCACAGAACTCAGTAAGCCATTTTCCTTATGTTAACGTGATAAAAGGATCCAAGTGGGGAATGGCCAGATGGAAGAAATGCACAAGGCAAGGCATAGGGCATGCGAGACACAGGCCTTCCATGCCTTCTCCAGGAATACCTCCCTCCCAGCACTTCAATTTGTTCACCAACTGGAAAGCTCTCCAAACCTACTTGCTCTAGAGTTTGTGTAATTCTATTGCTAGTCCTTTGCCCCTATCCTAGAGGTTATTGGGTGAAGCTAAAATGCACATTCAAAGAATTTTTAAAACACAAGATTACCTTGTTAGTGAAAAAAATTGTTATTAATTTATTTTAAATTAGCAAATAATAATTATGTATATTTATGGGGTACAATTTGATGTTTTGATCTATGTTTACATTGTACAAAGATTCAATTAAGCTAATTAACATATCTATCACCTTACCAACTTATCAAATACCAAAAGAATATAATACTCAGTATTACTGGATACTATGTGAATATGTAGTATAACATTTTTGCACAAATGTATAGCTACTGAGGCCTGCATACAATTCATGTTTGAATCCTGTCTGAACCTTAGTGGTACTCTATATGTGATCCATCCTTGCAAAAATTTGGGTACATTAATTTCTTAGAAACAACTAGTCTGCAACCATTTATTTGAATACCTCTAGAGTTACTTTAACAGCAATGGGAGCCTTATTCAAAACAGATGAAAAGACCCAAGAGATGACAGATTTTAAGTTTGTGGTTTCAAGTTGTCACAGTTCATAGGCACCTATTGCTTATTCTTTCTTGAGTTTGTTTCCACATCCAGTAGAGTACAGTTAGTTGCTTTGATCTCTTTTATGCTTCACTTACCAGGTGGCTGTGTGCACCCATTTGTATCTCCTAACAGCTAACTCTGCTCCAGTTGCCTTGTCTTGGGGGCTGAGATATCAAGTTTCACTTTCCCCTATAAGAGGGACAGCTCTCTGGTGGGAAATCTGATCAGGAGGAGTTTTCATTACCTGCTGGGCTACTTGTCAGAGGTGGGAACAACCTGGCTTCAGCTTTCTGAACCCTTTCTTTCCCCTTAGGCTCATAGAATCTGTTGGAATTCTTAGATGTAGACAACACAAACTCACTAGCTGATTTAAACCTGTTCATTGAAATGACAATGGTTTGCTCATAGGGTACTGGGAAAGTTGGAGAGCCAAGGTGGGAGCTCCAGCAGCAGGGCACAACACCCCAAATCATGCCACAGAGCACTCTGATGTAGACACAATTCTCCTTGCCCTTGCTGGATGCTATGCTCTGCCGCCAACACAGCAGAATGTCTGCTTCAGGTGCTGGATGGGGACAACCTGCAGCCACTGTTGCCATGGAAACGTGATCTTAACAGCAACTGGCACCGCCTCTGGAGTGATCCTTAGGGTTGCTGCTTCTTTGAGTTGCTAGCATCTGATTTGAACACCAGAGTGGGTGCTTCCAGTTGGTGGATCCTGGGTTCTGTGTCACAACTGCCTGCAAAGGATTCTGGGAAATGTAGAATCTGGGAGTTCAGTGTCTGCAGGAAAAGTGGGCTCTACCTTCCCTGATGAGTCTCAAGAAGGGCAGCTCTCCATACAAGCGGAAGTTTCAAAGGTAGGCAGCCAAAAGGAATGACAGCTGTCTGTGATGTGGACCAAATTATCAACCTTCTGCCCCCAGAAAGAGGATTTAAAACCTTATCGCACACAATTATTACACACAGATTATTAAAAACCAAATCAAATGAAAATAGAAACTGACAATCCTAGCTATGATATCAAAGGAGTGCTTTATTCCTTAATTGCTTACTTTAGACACTTCTTGATGTGGTGAGAATTATTTCTAGTATAACTAAAGTTTTCTAGATTAGAAGTTTCAGCTTCATCCAACTATTTTAAGGGAATTTTATTCTGCATACCCCTCTTGAAACCTACATTATCGATATGATGTAGTATTGGATTAGAATGGATTATTTTTCTATTCATGAAGGTTTCTAATTTGCACATAGAGGTTATATTTCTAGAAACATCTAAACAGGAGAGCTTCAGTCATTAAAGCTTCTGTGGGGATAATTAGGCTGACCCAATTTAGCCATCTTCTCTTGGGATTTTATAAAATGTCAGAAATAGAACCAACTGGGCCATTTCTATTTAGATTTTTTTTTTAAAGGTGTTATCTCTCACTAGACTTGCACTGTGTCACTTTGTCACCCCAGGTTTCCAGTTCATTCTTGCACAGAGGTGCAGTCTCAGGGTACAGGGCATGTGGTATATTGGTGAGAAGAGGAGGAGAGCCATGTAGCAGCAAGAGTGAGAGACTAGGGAACAGAGCTTCCTTAACTGTGTCATCTAGGCCATTTTGCCCTCCACTGAGCACCCTCCCAACCAAGACCCATGATGTTGACCAGGTTATTCCAGACCATTGTCCAAATTAGTTGAACATTGTAACAAATGAATTGCAGATCATTCTACTAAGATTTCCACCTTCTCATTAATGACAGCATGACTTGATCAAGGAAGCCTAGGGAGTAGACAAATGAGGTAAATAAAATGAATCACCCTGTATACTTCCAGCATTCATTAATTAGTGCTTCTATAACCATTTACTAAGAGCCTGGATTACTAAGGTCTGTGCTGAGTGCTTTGCATTTATTACCTCATTTAAAAAGCCCTCTAGTCTTGTGGTTGAACATGATGTGGAGTTACACTGGTTGTATATTCATATGTAAGCACAAGAATGAAATCAAAATTGTAATGGGTTGCACCCCATGTTTGTGTAATATGTCAAAATACACTCTACTATCTAAAAACAACAAATAAAAAAATCCCTCTAAATAGCTAATCTTGCGAAGTCAGTCTAACCACACTTCTCTGAAGTAATGAAGCTCAAGAGAACTTAAGAACCAGAACTAGACTTTGACTTCACAGCACTTGAATTCCAAATTCTGTGATTCTAGCCACTGTCTCTGTGACTTTTGGTGCTCCGGACCTTGAGGTGGCTGGCAGTCTGTCCTCAGTGGTTATTGAACATTAGAAAAGAAAAGAGACACTACCATGGAGTGTGACCTCTTCTGTAATACTAAGATATACGGGGGTCCAGAGGAGTGGCCTCTAGCCTGAGATCTAGGCGGGAAGGAGATTTAGGAAGCCTTCTTTTAGGAGACAAAACTTGAATTAAGTGATGAAGATGACCAAGACATTTTAGCAGGAAGAGCATGTGTAAATGCATGGAGATGTGAGAATCTGTTGGCATAACTGATGTGTAGGGTGAGTGTGTGTGGAAAGAGACAGGTGGGGGACAGAGAGACTAAAACAAGGCTGGAAGGATATATGGGCATAGTGCAGGGGAAGAAAAAGTTGTAGATTTGGAGAGTTACTTTGGAAGTAGAATCAATAGAACTTGGTGACTGATTAGATATGGGAAATGAAGGGTGCATTATTTATTTTATTCATGGTATTTGATACATGTCTGCTTTAAACAAACACTGTAGTAAATGCTGGAAATACAGGGGAAAGAGAGGTCATCCCTGCCCATAGGTTAAACAGTATATGAAGAAGGAAGGATCAAAGATATTATAGATTTCTAGTTTAGATGATGGGGACAGGAAACCCAGAAGAAGCAGCAGGTTGATATGAGAAGAAGCTCAGTTCTTGGAAATGTTGAGTTTGACATTTCTGCACAAATATTCATGGGCCCATGTGAAGACTATATGATTTGTCAATGAAAATGTAGAACAATTGGTAGAAGTACTTATGTGTTCATTTGTTGTCCAATGACAATTCCTGTTCAGGTCCAGAAGCCATCTCTTTGTGATTAAGACTGTCAAATGCACCATTCCTGGTTAATTTTGTCTCTTCTGCCAGGAGAAAATGGTAGGAATGTTGCTATTATCACAATCCTATGGCTCTTCAGAACTTGTTTGCGTTGGAACAATATAGATTTTCCAGCCTCTGCAGTTCCCTAATTCCATTTATTTAATGCTCATTACAGCATTTTTCCTTGTGCTGCACCCCCCTGCCACCCCCCGCAGGATGCCTGTGCATATTGACTTCCAATAACCAGCTCAAAAGTTGTTACTATGCTTTAGTGATGACCACAAATGCAAGCTTTACCCAGAGTAAGCAGGAAAGTGTGAGTGATAATTTGTTCTCTAGTCATGTTCAGAAACTTATTATGTAATGTGGAATAATACATCTTCCAACCATGTTTTCTTTCAAACATTTTAGAGAGTTATCACTGAATTCCTAAAATGAGATCTTGTTTATCAGTGATTGCATCTCTGCCTTCCATCCACTGCCATGAGTGGGCAGGAATCTCATGGGCAGCTGAGAGGAGTGGACTTATATAAAATGTGTGTCCATGTCCAGCATGGCTTAACACTGAAACTGGGAGAGCATGATGTTACCACATCAATTGAGAGCATGAGAGAACATCACTTGGGCAGACACTAGTGATGAGGGAGGGGGAGCACAACGCCAGGTAGGAGGGTACCTGCCTCCTTTCCTGCTTCCCTCACCCTTGTAACTGAGATCAGAACACAGACAGGTACCATGTACGTGTGGCTGGGGACCACGTACATATGACTGGGGCACAGTGTCATGGTGGATTCTGCTGTATTTCTGTTGCTGACATAACTCATTTCCACACATGTAGCAGCTTTAAACCTTTATTTTATTATCTCATGGTCATGAAGGTCAGAAATCTGGGTACATCTGGTTCAGCTAGTTTTCTGCTTTAGGTTTCTTACAGCCAATTCAGGGTGTGGGTACAGCTATGTTCCTTTTGGGGGACTCTGAGGACTAATCCATTTTCAAGATCATTCAAGTTGTTGACAGAATTCAGTTCCTTACAGTTGTAGGAATGAAGTTCTGTTTCTTTGCTGTCTGCCTGCTGTGGTTCATTCTCATCTTGGAGAGGCCACCAAATTCCTTGGATCTTGGCCCCATTTTTTCCATCTTCAAAGGCAGCAGTAATGGGTCAAGTCCTTTTTATGCACTGAGTCTCTCTGATTTTCCTTCATTTCTGCTTCCAGTAGGAGAAAGTTCTCTGTTTTAAGGGCTCATGTGATTAGATTGGGACCACTGGATAAGTTAGGCTCTGTCTATTAAAGTAATTAATTATGTCTGCAACATCCTTTGCCATGAAATCTTACATCTTCAGGGATTGCAGGGATTAGAGTGTAAACATTTCTGGAGGGCATTATTTCACTTGCCACCAGGATTGCTGGTCATATAAGTCCCGAAATCACTTCAAATCTGCATGCCAGCACCATTCTGGTGGCCCAATACTCCGTGAACCTATGAAAGAAAAATTCTACTGGCCAGCAGGGGCAATGTGCTTGTCAGGCTACTCTCTAGGAAGGAAGCCTTGTCAAGTGTCTAGGCTACCACATGGGTATGAACCCAGAACTCCCCAGGTCATGTGGTCTACTCTGCCTATAATGGTGGTTGGGGTGAAGAGTTGGAGAATATCCCCAAAGAGAAACAGGAACTGGGAACGATTCAGGTCCCTCTCTGAGCTCTGCCTGGGTGGTACTGCTGATTCTGGGTGTTCCCAGAAACTGAGGGGGTCTCAAGATGTCCCAAAGTATAGAGAGTCCCCTGATATTTGGAGTTGAGTTTGGGGCCCTGCCTGCTTGTGTCTGAGGGCAAAACAGTGTATCTTCTAGCAACCAAGCACGTAGGAGCTTTACTATTCCATTTTTCATGCAGTGTCTCTATAGAGTCAAGCTGTCAGTGGTTGTGCAGGAGAGAGGACAGAGCACTTCACTTCAACCAGCTTTGGTTTGAGTCCTAGATATCCCCCATATTAGCTGGATGATCTTAGATGAACTAGTTAATCCTGTGGAGCCTCAGTCTCTTCACCTCTGCAGTAAAACAAAGATACCACTGAACCCTGGCACTCAAAAGGATGACATATATCACAGCTATTACACTCACATCTGCCCCTTATTTCTTTCATCTTTCAATGTTGTAATGGTCAAACAAGAAGTCATATGCAAAAACACCTGGAATACAACAGGCTTATTTCAACACTGAGCATTAAATGAGCCCAGATATGTGTGTGTGTGTGTGTGTGTAAGTAAATGTTAATTAGCTCTCTGGGGGAGGAGAAGTGAGGGGTGGATTTTTTTGGTGCCTGTGCTCCCAATGGCTGATTTCAAACTACCAATATGGTATCACTGAATGTGGAGCTGGGAAGACATGCTAACAAGTGGCTTTGCTGAGCAGGGGCAAACTAGCTCCTGCATTCATTGATTGAGCTTTTACGTGCCAGGCAGTGTTCAGTGCTGGTGATACGGTGTTGAATATGAATAAAACTTAAAGTTCTCTGTACTCTTTTTCCCCCTTCCCAATCAAAAGTATGTGCTTCTGAAATACTTTGCAAATGAGGTGTGGTTCTAGGTAAAGAAGTACAAACCCATTGACCTCTCAAGGTATCTCTCAGCAGTTGCTTGAACCAGTAAAGGAAGTGTGATTTCTGGTTTCTTGTTTCCATAGTGCTGAGTGGGGTATGAATAAGGCCAGAAAAGCTACTCCTCTCATTGGTTTGGGGTTTGGTGTTGGTGAAGACACTTCATTTCCTGGAGGCCCACTCAGCAACACTAGGAGGGCAAGGTGCTGGCTCATTCATTCATTATCTTGGGGACTGAATGACCCTGTGAGAACGAGTCATTTCCTAGCTGCTTGAGGTCGCACTTGCTACCCGTACCCACACTTCATTCTCCCAGAGCACTTTGATGATGCTGGAGATTCCATTGTGACTGACACCTGTTGTATAATAAGAAAGCAACTGTTCTCAAAGTGGGAAAATAATTTTTTTGAAAGTTGTAGAAGGAAGCAGGTTGAGAAATATCCATGTAGAGTACTTGGAAATGTGTAAACTGGTAAAACTAGTGAGCAAGGGAAGTAGGTTGTCTCTACTACTCTGTCTTGAGTCACTGTGCTCATATACTGTAAGTTGGCTTTATCATTTCTCAGAAGGCAATTTCTTTTTCAGGTTAAGTTTCCGCATAAGGCAATATTAAGGGAGGAAAAAAGCATAATGCGAGCACTGTTGTTGTTGCTGTTTAAAAATGGCCACTAAAAATAAAGCTAATACATTCCCTGTTTAATACTGGGCACACTGGAATTTAAAATAAAAGTTGGAACCCTGATGGATTTTTTTGTTTGTGTGTGTGGATAAACTTACAAAATTTATTTGGGATGTTTGAGATTATTCTATTTATTCATTTTAACTATATTTGGAAAATTAAAGTATGTATTTAATATGAGTTCAAGCTACATTGCCAATATTTACATAAATATTTGGAATAAAGGAAAAACTCTCAGAGTTTCAAAATGGCTTTAACATATAAATAGACTAAATTTTAGACTCAAAGATAGTAGAAAAACAACTGCAGTTTATTTTTGGAATCAGAATGGGTACGAATGGGGAGTGATTTCACTGGTGTATAGGCGCCTGGAGGTTTGTTTCTGAGTTTTTCCACTCTAGACAACTCTAATTGATTTCTCATGTGTTAAGGATTTAGCATTGTTGGTTGGTTTCCACAATAACTTATATTTATTATAGGATAACATGTAATTTTCCAGGTTGGAATTTTTGGGTTCGATACAGCAAATGTGCAAAGAGAATTGGATAAATACTCAGATTTTTTTTTCTGGTTCTTTTTCTTTTTTAGTGCTCGCAGTCTCATGACAATACTGGCAAGTATAGTTACAAAATAGCAATAAAAGCCAAACATTTTTATGCTCCTCTGGGTATGTATTATTACTGTTTGTGATGTGGACCTTTGAAGATGAAAATATATTTTAGAAGTTGTTATGTGTTGACAAGATATGGAAACAGAAAAGCATGGATGGAGTTCTGGGGTTAGTGAATAGCATAAATTCACTTAAGAACAATAAAGTAAAATGCCAACATGACAGTTTAAGAGGGTATTGTGATAGCCTTGAATGCTAGGGTAAGGTGCTTGTATTTTAAAATCATTAGTGATTTCCCTTTGCCTGAGAGATTAAAAGCAGGGACAGGGGGGTAGTGATGATGTGGTATGATCTGAAGTATAGTTTTTATATAGATGTGGAAATATACAAAAGGTGGATTGGAAAAAGGAGAGGATAAAGACATGAGTTAGGAGTAGGCTTGCCAGAGAAAATATAGGATATGCAGTTACGTTTGACTTTCCTATATATGACAAGTTGTTTTTTAAGTATAAATAATATCTCATACAGTATTTAGGACATATTTGGGACATACTTAAGCTTAAAAAGTGTGTGTAGTTTATCTGAAATTCATATTTAAGCAAGTGGATATTTTTATTCACTAAATCCAGCGATCCTCTGAAGGAGGTTACTGGAAAAGTCCAAGTAAGAGGTAAAAAGGAATAGTCCAAGTAAGAGACAAAAAATAAATAAATAAAAAAAATAAAAGGTGGTGGAAGAGGAAATTGATAGAAGAATATGGATCTGAAAGAATCAAGAAGGCAAAATCCACACCAGGAAATGATGTGGCTTAAGATACCATAAGCTGGAATCTAAAAGGTTAATTTTCTTATTCAGTAAAATAAGGGGAAAAAAATTGGCTAATTGGACATAGAGTAGTGAATTTGTGAATTGATAGCCTTGATTAGTACGAGAAACAAATGTTCAAAGACATTATTGCAATTTTAAATTTAATTTAATTAAAACATTAATAAAAATATTTTTGGAAAAGTAATTAATATTTTCATAGATCTATTGAGCAGTTTAAATATTTTAATATCATGGAGGACAGATAAATGACAGTTCCTGGCTTTTATTTTCCCAAGGCATTTAAAGTCATATCCTATGATCAGACAACAGCTGTGTGTTACATTTCTGCTGAGGAGATAGTCTATGAAAATGGATCTGTTATCAATCAACCTGGGAAAAATAACTTTTGCCTTATTTCAACAGTAGAATTAAAGGGTGCTTCATGAAATCTTGCATTAAAATCATTACACAATATCCTCATGTTATTTTAGCACAGTAAACTGGGCCATTATATCTCATAAGAATTTGATCTCAAGATATAGCTATTTATAAACTCATATATATATTATATTTCCAGATTATTGAATAAGAAATTGTAAAGATATATCTTGAGACCCTTTAAGCTCTTATAAAGCCTATTTTAATTCGCTCCATAAATATTATCAGGTACCCTACTATGGATCCAGTTGTTAATAGTAACTTACAAAAAAGATAGTTTCTCAACTTATAATCTTTATTTTTGGGGGGGCGGTGTTCTGGAGATTGAACCCAGGGACACTTTGCTGCTGAGCTTCATCCCTAGTCCTTCTGATTTTTTATTTTGAGACAGAGTCTCACTAAATTTCTGATCTGGCCTCAAACTTGTGATTCTCCTGCCTCAGCCTCCTGAGTTGCTAGTATCTTTATAATCTTAAAGAACATATCACATGAAATAATTCAGATGGAGTAGAAGCTTCACATAAAAAAGCTATGTTTCCTCATTTTTTTTTTTCCTGTCAAATTTGTTTGTTGCAGTGCTACAGTAGCAACTTATAATTCAAGGTCCAGTCAGGAGACAGAAACCACGCCCACTTTTTGAACACAAAGAATTTAGTGGGAAGAATTGTTAACCAGGCATAATAGAGTTAACTAGGGGATTGAGAAGCCAAAGGAGATCTCTGAGGTATCACGGGGGTAGCAACTGCAATTACCATTCTCGGGCTTAGAGAAACAAGAGGAAGAATGTAGAACTACCAAAACTTAGAAATTCACAGAAGGAGACTTGTGTGCCTGAGACCCAGATCTCTGAGGAGTGGTCCCCAGTTGGCTAGTATTGGTGTCTCTGAGTACTGGTCCATGAAGATGGTTCCACAGATCTTGGAAAAATTGCAGTGGAATTTAGCTGCTGTTAATGGATGAGATTGCTGCTCCAGGGTGAAGCAGCAGCCTGGGGTGACTGACATTCATACAAGTATGAGGCAGGCAGGAAGGATACATCCCTTCTTGTTTCAGCCTTGAGGTCTCTGGCTGGCATCTTCTATTGGTACAACTTAACATGGATCCAGCAGTCAAAAGCAGCAATGTAGGTTAGTTTGTAGACCCTAGCCTCACAAAGTATGGCACAGAGTTGTGGATTGGAGCTGAGGCGTGGTAACTTGATCACTGGTACACTCCTGACTACTTTCTTGAATCACTTCTTGCCTTCTCCAATGGGAGCTCCACTCTGAACCACAGTAATCTTTCTAGATCTCTTCAGAGTTCCTCATAGCTCTCTGAATAAATCCAAGACCCTTAACATGATGCCTGGGCCCTGCATGATTTCCTACCTATGTGTGTTTCCAGCCTCATCCTAGACCTCTGTCTCTCGGTGGTCTTGCTGGCCTCCTTTCTGGTCCTCAAAAGTGCTATGTTCTCTTTTCCTTCAGATTTTCATACACATTACTCCTTATTCTTGAAATGTTCTTTTCCTCCTCTTTGCCTGATTTAGCCCTATTTGTTGCTGAGATCTCAGCTCAAGAATAATTATTTCTTCAGGAGTGCCTTTATGCCTTACACTAGATGATGTGTCTCTATTAGAGATTTCCATGGTTTCCTTACATTCTTTGTGATTTGTAATAGGTGGAGTCTATTTGACTGATGGCTATTAAGGGTAATGTCTGTTTTGCTCACTAGCAACTGCAATTACCATTTTTTTCAGCAAGGCATGAGGCACACAGTAGGCACTCAACAAATATTTATTATGTGACAGAATAGTTGAGCCAAATTATTTTGTGAAAATGAAGTACTTACAACAGCATCCTAAATGGTGGGAATAATTTAGAGTGCTCTTGTTGTAAGTACTGTCAACTCATTATAAAGAGAAAATAGTTGGTAAGGAGCATTCTGAAAATATATCAATATTTTAGAGTCCAGCCAAGTCCAAGTCAATGAGTCCAGAAAAATGGGTGATTTTCCTTTGCAACCTACTCCAAGGTCTGGGTTCCCAGTGCTCTTTTTATTTCCTAGGTTGTCTTCCTTCTAAGGAAGTTCACCATCTACATGTCCAGTTATAGATGTTCCCAACAGAACATAATATTGATATAGACAATGCTCATTCAGAGATACGTATATGTGAATAAATAGGGTATGTGTGGGTGTTGGTTGATTTTACATTTTCCCTTTATAAATTTCTAACATGAAAGGCTACTTTATCCATTCATTTGTTTAAACCTTTCTCTAAGTCTGGGTTGCTCATGCTTTAGTAGCACCAAAAGCAGGGCCATCATAGAGAATCTTAACTGTACTACTAAGTCAGGATCAGTCTACTGTTGCATGAAGGGAAATCAAATCTGCCCCTCCTGTGTTTTCAAGTTTCCAAGATCTTGTTTTCAAGATCTTCTGCATTCTGCTTTTCATGTAACACATGGATCCCTGAGAACCAGAGCAGATATGCAGGCACTGCATCATCCAAGTTCATTCTCAGAAAAGAAATATTTCTTCAAAGGAAGCAAGGTCTACCCACCCTTCAGACAACCTTGTACATTCTTAGAAGAGCAGTTTGCTTTCCTGGTGTGAAGTTGTTTCAGACATCTGTATTTATGATTAGGGTCTTTGCTCTAGGAATGAAAGGCCTACTCCAGCGATTTTCCCAGAACAACAGATTGGTCTGTACCAACGTTTGTTTTGAATGTCTGCCTTGCAAAACAGCAAAGTGCTTACAGCTTTGAAATGATGGTTCCCGTTTTTATCCTCCTCCTCAACAATTCTAAGATGTGAAGACAGTTACGGTCAGGACCTACGTTTAATGTGCCATGAGTAACACATTCCTCCAGCAATCTCTGCAAGAAGGAAGTTTCTTACATGCGTGTTTATGCATTTAGTCAACTGCCACTTCAACTCACATTTACTGAGTGTTTAGTATGTCTGAAGCACTGTGCTGGCACTGGAGGCATTGAGGTGAGTGGGAAGGGCATGCCACAAATAAACAAGATACTTCCAAGCAGTGATGAGCACCATGAGGAAAATAAGGCGTGGCTTGCAGAGCTGCTGTTAGGATGGGTAGTCACTGATGTCACTGATGTTTAAATAAAAAATATGAATGACCAGAAAGGACTAGTCTTATTAAGGTATAGGGGAAGAGCATTTCAGACAGAGGGCAAGTGAGAATGAATTTAGCCAGGCATTGCTGGAGTGAGAGAGGCCTGGGGAGAAGAGACCAGCCCTGAGACGTTGGTGCAGAAGGGTGACTTATGTCTTCCACAATCTGCACCACTTTGTCTTGTCTGTTATTTCATAAATTTTTTCTGCTTAGGTTCAGTTGGAATACCCAGTTGCTTTACTAAACTATACAACAATAGCTAAATATCAAATATAAGTTGGGAAAATAAAAATACAGTTCTGAACTTATCCTTGGATATTTTATAAAGCAACTCTTATATTGTACATTTGAGAGTTTTGGAAAATCAGGTAAATAAGATGTGGGTATGGGGCCATATATTCTGCTAGATAATATATACTCTCACCAAGTCTGATAGAGTTGCTCCATTTACTAATGTATAAAAAACCTAAATAACAATGACATATCACTACACAGCTATTAGAATGGCTAAAAAATTACCGAAAATATCAAGTGCTGATGAGGATCCAAAGCATCCAGAACTCTCATTTATTGCTGGTAGAAAAGAAAAATGGTACAGCCAGTTGGACAGTTTCTTAGGAAGTAAAATCTCCACTGGCCATGTGACCCAGCAATCCCACCTGTGCATTTTTCCCCTAGAGAATCAAAAACGTAATGTTCACACAAAAGCCATACATGAATGTTCACAGCAGATCTACTCCTAATCACCAAAAACCGAAAACAACCTTATTGACTTTCAATGTTTGGATGTATAAACTCCGTGACATCCACCGGATGGAATATACTTAGCAATAAACAAGAAACTATTGATTCACATAACAACTTGGATGAATCTCAAGAGCATTATATCAAGTGAAGGAAACTAATCTTAAAAGGTTATATAATATATGATGCCATTTATTTGGCATTCTCCAAGAGAAAAACTATCGTGATAAGAAAGTAGGTCATTATGGTTGGGAGTTGGAAGTACATATGATGAGAAAGAATTTGAGAAAGTTCTTTGAGATGATGGAGTTGTTCTGTATTCTGATAGTGATGGTTAGAAGAATCTGTTCAGGTGTTAAAGTTCATAGAATTGTACACCTATCTTTGAAAAGTAGATTTTTCCATAAGTCAATAAAAAAAATTAATACAGGAACCGAACCTGCATGAATTATGAAGAAGTATGTTGATGTGTCAGAAGAAAAAGCAAACATTTAGATTGATGAACAGCAAAACAAAGATCTTATAATTTAGGTCAGATGGTTTCTGTATGTTGTTAACCTTTGCAGACTGGAAAGTCATCACGTTGAATGTGAATTCAGAAAGTGCTAATTATCAACAGGAAATGCTAACTCCTTAGTGAAATATGATAAAATTTACATAAATTAAAAATATAGCAAAGCTTTGAGCAGTTCAACCGACCGCCATATATTATGTGATGTGGAAGATATTTTAAGAAATGAAAAATGAAATCCTGTCTGAGCTTATATCTCATGGGGAGGCTATGCCCAGAAGATAAATAACAATAACATAAGGCAGGAACTCCATTAAATAAAAACGCTGGGAGAAGCACAAAATGTCCCTGGATATTGAAAGGAAGAAAAGGTCATATTGATTGGGTATTAAAAGTCCAACAGAACCTTGATTTACTGATCTGATTTTTCATAGTCTGCTTGTGGAAGAAAGAGATAAACAATAAGAAAATGAGTTAATTTCAGAAGTTTTATTAAACAATAAAAATTTTATTCATGGGTTGTCATAGAGTCCTCCTGGAGTAGTGAGGCTAAACACCCTTTAGGAAATGGTGTCCAGGGCTCAGAGAACTCTCAAAAGGGTTTCTGAACATTTGTGTCCTGGTCTGGTATCAGGAGGTAGGGAGAAGGGTCAGGCTAATATTTAGGACTAAGCTGTGTAAGAATAAGGTTTAAGAAAGGGAGGGAAAGGGAAAAAACAGAACTTGAGAGGAACCTTGGGCTTATGCCAACCTCCAGTTTGTTTTGGACATGGATTGTTGGTTCTTAATCCTTTATTAGATTTTACATTCCATAAGAACAAATCTATGTGTTTATTAAGCCTGGAACAAAGCTGTTACTTC
This sequence comes from Geosciurus inauris, assembly GCA_004024805.1. Lineage (NCBI taxonomy): Eukaryota > Metazoa > Chordata > Mammalia > Rodentia > Sciuridae > Geosciurus > Geosciurus inauris. The sequence goes on along the minus strand of PVHX01008246.1, from coordinate 39,632 downwards.
ATTGAATTCACAGCCCATCCTAAAACCAGAGTATGGATTGAAAAGAGCTGTAGAGAGCTGTCCGTGGGCTGTGTGTGGACCACCACTCAAGAGTCCCACACAGCTCTGGAGATGGTCTGACCCGCTGTAGCTGCACAGCCCCTCTGAGATAGGTGTGACCTGCCAAGATGCCAATCAACCTGCTGACTGCAAGAATCTACTGAAGAGGTTCTTCTTCCTGCTAAGGATGATGTAAGCCACCTGAGAAACCAAAGTCTAAAATAATTAGTAAAGAACAAAAGACAAAGACAGAATTATAGTTTCAAAAGTTGGAGCCTCTGATAGGTCCAGTCCACACGGGCGCTGGAGCTAGACAACTAAAAAATGGCTCCCGTAGTTTATTTAAGGGGGTACATCAAAACCAGGGATAAGGATTCAAGAGTGGAGTCTTGCTTCTTGATGTGTTACAGTCAGCAGGTTGATTGGCATCTTGACAGGTCACACCCATCTCAGAGGGGCTGCTCGACTACAGTGGGTCAGACCATTTCCAGTGCTGTGAGGGACTCTTGCTTGGTGGTCCACACACAGCCCATGGATGGCTCTCTACAAAGAACCTTAGAGGTTATCTAATAATCTACATCAATCTCCCTCTAATTCAGAATTGTGTGTGTGTGTGCGCGCACACGCGTGTGCGTGTGCATGTGTGTGTGCATGTGTGTCCTTTTGAAGGATCTTTCCACCTTTGCTTGAGCACATCTGGTGATGCTTATTGATTTTTTCAGGCATCTCATTCCATTTTTTAGGTAGTGCTGGTTATTAATATGAAGAACAACTTTTTCAGTTTTTTATATTGAAAGATGATACAAGTAATAATGAAATAATATACATAACCATTTGGCATAGTGGCTAATATAGTAGGTATTCAATACATTTTCTTTTATTTTCCCTCTCTTTAAATAACAATCTTTCAAATAATAGTTACCTGGTATCTCTGTTCTCTAAGCAAATATTTTCTTGCACATTCATTCATGCATTCATTTAATCATTCATTCATCTATTGATTCTACAAATACTTAGTTGAATCTGCTACATGAAAGACCCTGTGCTAAGGCACTAAGGATACAGCAGGGGGAACAGATACTGCAGGGGGAACAGTGCTCCTAATTCTAATCTCATGGAGTCTAAAGTCAAATAAATAGATAATAGTTCAGTACTATAAGTGCCATGGGGTCATTGGGGTTTCCACTCATGCTTGGGAAATGTAAATCAACACAAGGATATTTCAGTCACAGAATGCTAGGATAATTTATTGTTATTTCTCTTCCAATGAACCCTGGGTTTCCAAGCCTGACTGTAGTTACTTGAAGACTTCATAAGTGATGTGGCAGCCCCTTCCCAGCACAATACCAAAGACAGGGCATGAAACAGTGTTGGAAGGGCAGGCAAGGTGGAAAGACAAATCAATGAGACAAACAACAAAAGGACTTTTTGAGTGCTAATTAGAAGCTTAACTGAACATGTGCACATGAAAAGCCTCTGTAAAATTGGAGTTAGGTTAAAATTTTATCAGAGAACAAAATTTTATTAGGACCCTGTAAGGGGTCCTCCATCATTGGTTTCTCTCAAATGTTTGGTTTTTATCAGAAGCAGGAGTGAGATAAGACCTGTGTGTTTCTGAACTGTAGACATTAGGCCATCAGATGGCTAAGGCTTTGTAAGCATCAAGTATTTAATTTTAGATCTCTAGAATCTGGAAGCAGACTTCTGTGTATTCCTCACCAAACAGGTTCATGGTCTCCAGAGAGTAGAGAATTGCAAACAAATGAGAAGTGAAAGGATGCCCACAATATTCTGTAGTTTGACAAAATGGTGATCCTCATAGTGTCATCTGTCCACCCCATTGTAGACAAAACACTTGGAATCTTTCAATACAAAAACAAACAGTTCCCCATAATCCACTTGCAACCAAATGAATTCAGATTCCTAGTGGGGTAGGGTCTCAGGAGTTTTTAAGTTCTTCAGCAAACCATATGCTCATGGATATTTGAGGACACTTCTATTGACACTAAAGGAAAACAAAGGACAAAGGGAATGAGCAATAACCATGATGACGAATAAGAGGAAGAAAGACCTCCAACCAGCAAACTCAGAAAAAGAATCAGTTTTGTACAGTATGGTACATCCATGTCAAAAAAAAAAATAGCAATCAAGTGCTGTGGATAGATATATATTGACATGGAAATATATATGTAATATACTCCCAGATGCAAAATAGTGTATATGGAGTATTTTCCTAATGCATAGGAAAATATCTTAAATTCAGTTATCCAAAGAATATTCATTGAATTAACAATGATGAACAAGGGGCTGAGGTTGTAGCTTGGTGGTAGAGAGCTTGTCTAGCACATGTGAGGCACTGGGTTTGAGCCTCAGCACCACATAAATATTTAAGTGAAAAACAATGACGAACAAGACTGATGGTGTCCTTTGTTGGTGGTCTTGTGTGTGTGTGTGTATAATCATTGTATTAGCATGTCATTTTATCATTTTCTAATTTTCTCTAATGTTCATGGGTTTTATAATACAAATAATAAAAATGAATGTGAATGGTTTTCTCATACCTTTGATTTTTATGAATCATATTCTTTACCAACACATTTTTAAAGAGGGTACTTTTTGCCCTTACCTCCTTTTACCCTGGTTTCTTTTGAGCATGGTTTACTCTTTCTTTTCTATGTCTAAGTCATTGGTCTTATTCCACCATCTTTGTGTAGAAAAATCAAGTTCATTTGATTCATTACCCATATACTACATATGGGCATATAAACAGCTGCTTTCATAAGTGCTGTTTACGACCATCTTTCCTGTTGTCTCTTCTCCTGAACATTATGGGTAGGGGCTCCCATTGTGGTGCTTTCTTCTAGTTCAGACTAAATGGTACACAAGTGAGTAATAATTTCTGACAAAGAATGTCCCAGAGTTGGTGAGAATATTCCTCAGGGTATTTTAGGTAGGCTTTTAGTGTGTGAATGCTCCCTACAATTCTGTGTCCAGTTCTGACTAGTCCATTTTCTAGGACTAAACAAAGTTGGACAGGAACTAGTTACTCAAGTGACTTTCCCTGGGGAAGTGACCTGAATTCAGCTCTTTTTGCTGAGGAAGGGGCCACAGATGAAAGGGGAGTGGCAGGGATTTTTGTTATGCAGGCTTTCTACCTTTATCTCTCTCTCTCTTTTTTTCTTGGCCAACAAGGGAGTGATGCCACCTCCTATTTATTTATTTATTTATTTATTTATTTATTTATTCTAATTAGGTTTACATGACAGCAGAATGCATTTTGATTCATTGTACACAAATGAAGCACAACTTTTCACTTCTCTGGTTGTACACAATATAGAGTTACACCATATGTGCAGTCATACATGAACCTAGGGCATTGCTGCTGTCCATTGCATTCCACCATCTTACATTCCTCTTCAGACTAGAGTTGGCTTTAAGACTCTTTTCTGTTTTATAGACAAAGTTTCATCAACCCTAATAATTTTATAAACTACAGGAAGAATGAGCAGGTGAAACTTCTTTTAAATTTAACTTTATTGGAGTTTGAGATCCAGGAAGCCTACTGGTCACATATTCAGTTGCTCCAGGTGATGCAAATCTAGAAATGACAAACATGTTTTCTTTTCTTTTTTTCTCCTTTTTGGCTTAGCAAAGCCACAGAAACTCTAGATTACCATGTTTTAATATGTTTCAACTCACAGTGTTTTTGCTTGATTTCCTCTTAACAGACCCAATTCCTCATGCATTGCTAGTGTGAAATAATGACCCACATTCAAGCTCATGATCAGCCTTGGGTTTCTTCTGGATCAGGGTAAGGTCTTAGAATTGTGGGAGAATGTAGGTGGCAAGAAGGATGGGGTCTCTTCCTTGGTCTCACACTTCACACTCTCTGTTAAGCTACTGCTCTTCACAGAATGGAGAGAATGTTGCTGAGATGGCTGTGTGGGACCAGGGTTGTATGTATGTTCATGGGCACTCCAACTTCACTTCAGGATTACTGTCACCTAAAGCAAAGGGGGGCTGTGATATATGAACCTTAACCATTGCATTCTCTTGTTTATCCATTTCTCAGCCTGGATCCATTGAAAGTCTCTTTCTCTGGACATCTAAAAACCTTTTAAGATTTCCTTCTTATGCATATTGGAGGCTCAGCAAGTGCTGTCAACTCTAATACAATTTGGAATTTGCAAATTATTAAGAACAGTTGTGAGTCTTAACAGTTCCTTCTAGCTTCCTAATAAAAGTAAGGCTGTGTCCAGATTAAAATGGAAAGTTCTGATTTGGCATCCAAATGTTTTTCAATTTAACACTCTACACCTACAGTTAAAAAACATCTAGGCGCCTGACTATTGAAATTTTTGTTGTGATTTTTGATATCTGCCTGGACCCTCCAAAACACAACTCAGGCTTTTTATACAACTAGGAAGGGCTGTTGATGCCTTTGAGAAGCCACTGTTAGTGGAAAGCAGCTTTGTAGGATGTTGGACACCTCAGAGTTCTGATTGGCCATAAGAAAAAATGCAGAAAGAGCTGAAAATAAAAAATAAACGCAAATATAAAGCGATGGCACTTTTTCCCCCTCTTGGTGATAACTTGAAACTATTAATTTATTGTGTATACACTTACTGTTTTAAATACTTACAACATGAAGATAAAACCAATATGGTCCTTGACTATAGGGAACAGAATGTGGGGAGAAGACCTAGATTAATATGGGCAATGGAGTGTTGTAGATGCTGATGGAAGTAACTAGAACGCCTACTGGTGTGGAGATGAGGAAGGAGGAAGAGGAGAAAAGACTTCATGGGAAAAGTAGATATTCGTCAGGTTTGTGAAAATGTAGTGCAACTCAGGCTGTGAAGTCAGAGCTACATGAGGAAAGTTGAAAATTCAAGAGCTTCATAGGTTTAGAGGATTTGTCTGACTAAAGAGCAAAGTTCAGAAGAGTGGAAAATTCCAGAGGTGGCAGCAGTCTCCAGAAAAGCTGGGCCTCCATCCTCCTGAGAATTCTGTGGAATATTAATAACAATTCTTATTCATCAGCATGTCAGGTTGCTGTTGCTCTTTAATCAGTTAATGCTTACTTTATGCTCAAAAGCTAATGAATGAAAATACAGTAAAATGATGAGAAGCTTTCACATTTATGAAATTAGTAGATATTAAGAAAAGTATGGCTGGGTGCAGTAGCACATGCTTGTAATCCCAGTAGCTCAGGAGGCTGAGGCAGGAGGATCACAAGTTCAAAGCCAGTCTCAGCAACAGCAAGGCACTAAACAACTCAGTGAAATCCTGAGGCTGGGGATCTGGCTCAGTGGTTGAGTGCCCCTGAGTTTAATCCTTGGTACCCCCTCCCCCCAAAAAAGAAAAGTATGTCAGAAAAGTTACAAAATCAATATATTGATGATAGATAGGAGTGTAAATTGGTGCATTTTTCCTAATACTTTACACATATATATATGTGTATATATATAAAGTCATATATACAAAGTCATAAGGTTCTTTGACTCAGTCTCACTCCTAGAAATTAATCCTTAATTTTAAGATAAAATCTGAGAGTTTCTTGCATAAATTGATGAACCAAAAGTGATTTTCATTCCCATTTATAAAGTAGAGATTAGAAAAATTGTGTCTTCTTGTTTGGGGAAGATGCAAGGAAGCCTGCTATAGAAGAGCACAGAGTTTGAGTCAGAATCACCTTCAAGGAGGTAACCCAAGCCAGGGAAACATTAACAGTAGGCTTTATCTGGTAAAACACTTAGGGTTCCAGCAGAAGCAAACTAGAAACTGCAGAGAAGGACATTTCTATACCTGAATATCCTGGAATGCCAACAATAAAGAACTCCAGTGAATTGATTTATATATGAGCTCACACCAAATGACAGCCTCCCAGGCTTTCATACCTCTTGCTCCAAGGAGCATAACTGACCAAAGCCACCAGAGGCTGCATCCTGAAATCCATCATTCCATTTGTGCTGAAGTTACACACTTGCATGCTTGCTATAGGCTGCGCCCAGCCACTGACTGAATGTGGAAGGAGTACCAAGGGGAAACTCCTTTGATAGTTGTCTTTAGTATGAGGATTCCCCAGAGCCTTTATTGAACCTCCCTAAGACAGGTAGCTGTTGCAGATGCTTCTACCCACCTTCCTTCCCTCTCTGTATAATGGTATGAAGGACTGTCTTCTAGCCTTCTCCAGCTCACTTTTCATTTTATCTCTCAAACATTCTCCTAGTAAAATCCTTGCATGATTAATCATATTTTGGTATTTGTTTTTCAGAGGAAACAGACTATAAGGTGGGAATTTGGGACTAGCTTTCCCACAACCATATAGAATCAACTATAGAAGATGATTTGTATAATTATTGATAGAAGATGGAGTGTGGATAGTTACTGGCACAATGTGGAGGCTCAGTTGCTAAATATTTCACCAGTGGTGGACTGGGAAAATATCTAGGTGGAGGAAAGTACTGAGTAAGGTATAATGATTTAAGCTGTTGAAAGATTTGGGGAAATAGTGCATACAGAGATGCTAAGGTTGTCTGGCTACTCCTAAGTTTTATTAATGCCCCACAAAAGGGTATTTACAGATTGAGGGGCATTAGAAAAGAGTTTATTGCTAAGTATGAAAGCCTGAGAAATTCTTTAAAATTTTTTATTGGTGTATTATAATGATACATACTAGTGAGATTCATTCTTACATATTTGAAAATGCACAATACATAACAATATAATTTGGCCCATTTCATTCCTGAAAAGTACCTGAGAAGTTCTGTGGTAGCTTTCAAAGAGGCATATACCTGCTAAATAGGTCAGAGATAGCTGAGGGGCAGATTGATGATCTTATTGTCAGAGTTACAGAGCTCCAGAGATATTTGAATGCTCAGCCAAAGCATGTATATTATACAAAGGTTAGGCTAGAGGGAAAATGTGGAATACTGAAACATGGGATGGAAACATCTGGATGATGCCTAAGGATGTAGATTCTTCTACCTCCCCAAATTTTCTGGACTGATACGGGTGGCTCACCTTCCTTAGTATGGTGCTGGAAAGTGCTGTTAAATTTCATCCCCATAACAGATGCCACATTCAGGATCTTGCCCCCTCCTCTTCTCTTGCTTTTCAAACCAGTAGCTAGGGTTACACTCTAGTGTAGCATGACTGAGGTCATGATGAGCCTGGTAAGTTAAGAAAGAATTGCAATAGTTATTTAGCACATACTGGCAGGAGCCAGGTAAATACTTCTGGGACTGGGTTTTTTGGAGTGCTTGATCAAGGGGGCTGGACTGTATGATTGGATAAGCAAGAACTCATCAACATAGGGCACTTGTATGAGACCTGAAATATAACAACCTAGAAACAGTTGTTAGGGGGTGGGGCATACTCACTGCCTGGTGCCTCTTAGAAGGCTGGATAAAACTATGGCCAATTGTCATGAAGTAGAAATTCCTGAGTTGCTCTGGAAGATGGTAGAGGAAGAAATGAAGAGAGCGAAGAAGTGGGCATACTGGAATGGACATATTACGAGACCAGAAGATTCACCAGAGGATGATGTTCCATAAGAGAGACCAGCAGACAAATCATTCACCAAGACTATAAGAAATATGCTGTAAGAGGGGCATCAGCATCTCAGTGTTTTCCACAGCTGGGTTATTATCTATAAGGATGATGGAACTCTGGGATGTCAGGAGACCAAGGAAAACTGCCCCTATAAATCAATTCCTCAACAATTGATTTCAGTTTCTGCCCCTATAAACTTAATTCCTGGGCCTGAGCCAATTTTCAGATTTGGAACCTATTGACTGAATAGGTGGTCAGGTACTTAGGAGGAAGGACCCTTTAGCACTAAGGTAAGCACATACTGTGGCAATTCCCTCAGTCCTTCCTCAAGGGACTTTTGATCACTTACTTGGATGTGGGAGAAGGAAATGACCATCATACTTAGGATTAGTGGGCATAGGATTGAGCTGATATTAATACTTGGAAACCCAAATTATCATCATGGTACCCCCTGTTTGAGTGGAAGCCTGTGGGGTCCAGGTAATAAATAGAATCCTGGACCATTTACTTATTTTCTGCCCCCAACTACACATTTGGAATTGATATATCTATGTCATGTATGTCTGTATCTATATCATCATGTATATCTGCATCTCTGTATGTATTTGGAAATTTTAGTAACTCTCATAAAATTTTCCTGATTTGTGAAATAAGAGGTATTAAATCAGGAAAGGTCAAATTGGAAGCTTTGAAATAGTTTATCCCTCCTATTTCCTCTTCCAAGATAATAAATAAAAAGATATCATATCTTGGGTGAGGTAATAGTGGACATGAATGCCATCATTTAAGACCTAAAGGATGCAGGGTTGGTGGTGCCTATTTAATTCACCTATATGGTTCTGTTAAAAATTGGATGTATTCTGGAAGTTCTGTAAAATGCCATAGGCTTAATCAAGTTGCAGCCTCAAGTTCAAATGCTGTTCCTAATGTAGCATCATTCCTAAAGAAAATCAGTAGGTCCTCATGGCATGCAGCTATTGATTTGGAGAATGTATATTTTTTATTCCAATTAGAAAACAGGATTAAAAACTGTGTGTTTACACAGATGGAAAATAATTTTCATTTACTATTGGGTCTGTTTCTCTCGCCCTTTGTTTTAGAGTAATCAGAAGAGATCCAGACTGCCTGGATGTGCTTGTTCACTTTTATTTGTGGAGATCAAAATACCTGACACAAACAACTTAAAAGGGGAAAGAGTTTTCTGTTTGTTTTTTGACTCACTGTTTCAGCGAGAACAGAGAAGTACCAGGAACAAGATATAGTCCGCAAGGGCATGACCCCAGTGACTTACTCCCTCCAACCATGCCATACCTGCCTACAGTTTCTACCAAGTGGTCCATTCAAATTACTAATCCATCAAAGAGATTAATCCACTTATGAGGATAGAACTCCCATGATCCAATTATTTCCTAAAAGCTCCACCTCTGGACGTTGCTGCATTGCCCTCAATACATGGGCCTTTGGTGGACATTGCAGATCTAATCTATAACACTGGACCTCCCACAAAACATTGTACTGATTGCCACGATATCATGATGACTAGGCAGATTGAGCAAGAGGTGACAAGTACACTGGGTCATGGTGAACCATGTGTCCTATAGTGGGTGGGAAGATTCAGGGCTAGTGAAGATTTCTGAGTTTAGTGGTCATGGGCATGCTGGTATATCTCTTCCAAAGCAAAAGAAAAAATGTTGCATCTTTTATCCCTCCACCATCCATCCCATGAACAAAATCGTAAACACAGTCTCTGGTAGGCCTCTGAGTTCTGGAGGCAGAATACTTCACATTTTTCTGCACCCCACCCCCTAGCCCCTCCTGGCTAGAAGCTTCCCTCTGCTATCCTTCTACCATGACGTTCTTCCTTACCTCAGCCCAAGGCAATGGAGCCAGCCTGTTTCAACTGAAACAGTGAGTCAACAAACAAATAAAAAACGCTTTCCTCCTTTAAGTTGTTCATGTCAGGCATTTTGATATGAACAAATGAAAGTGGACAAGCACATCCAGGCAGTCTAGATCTCTCATGTGCCAGATGACAAGGGAAGTGGTCAGCTTTGAATGTAGGTCAGAACAGGAAAAGGCATTGCAGCCAGTCCAGGATGTGGTATAACCAGCTCTGCTGTTTGGATCAGATGATCTAGCAGATTCTATGGTATTGAAGGTATTAATAGTGGAAAAAGATATAGTGTGGAATTTATGGTAAGGGCCAACAGGAGAATCGTAATGCAGACTTCTGGGATTCTTGATCAAAGCCATGCCATTTACAGTGAGGAATTATATATCCTTTGAGAAATGATATTGATATGTTACTGGATCATGATAGAGGCAGAATATTTGACTACAGGACTCAAGTGACTAGAGATCTGTAAGTGCCCAGTATGAATTGAGTTCTGCTGAATCAATGAAATTTGAAGTCATTTGGACCTTATTATAAAATGGAAATATTAAGTATGGGATTAAGCTCAAGAAAAACTAGAGGGCATGAGTAAGGCATGTGAACAGGTAGCCTAGACCCTCATGTCAACTGGAGTCCTTCCTCCAGTTTGAACCCATAGTCAAATTTAGTATTCCAAATGAATATTTGATCAGCTAAAAAAGGAGGAAAAAACCCAGAGTTTGTTCATGGGTATCTTGGTACTTGTGTACAAAATGAAAGTTGACAGTGACTGTATTATACCTTCTTTCAGAGATGGCTCTAAAAGAGTAAGGAGAAAAAAAATCTCCAATGGGCATAACTGAGTCATGCACTTGGTAATCTCCTTGTGTGGAAAGAGAAGTGGCCCGATATAAGCATATAGATCTGAGGAGGTGGCCAAGGACCTGGCCATCTGGTCAAGGACCTGAGAGGAAAAGGATTGGGAAATTAGAGAAAAAGAGGTCTAGGGTCGTTTTGTGGCTAGACATGTGAGTGAACAAAAAGTGTGAGGATTTTGTATCTCACATTAATGCTCATCAGCACTCACCATGAAAGAAGTACTGAACAGCCTTGTGAACAAAATGATTTGTTCACTTGACAGCAGCCAGTCTTCATCATCGGTCATCCCAAAGCTAGTACCAGGATCACATGAATAGAATAGTCGAGATGGAAATGACATATTGGCCCAGGAGTGTGAACTTTCATTTATCAAAGTAGATCTAGTTATTTCTATTTGTCAGTGCCCAAATTGTTAGCTTTATTGAGCCTATCTGACAGCATTATTCATAGAGAAGACCAATTTTCCACTTGGTGTCAAGTTGACTACATTGAGATATTTTCATCCAGAAAGGGCCAGTGGTTCATCCTCATGGAAAAGGTAACTATTCTAAGGGCAGATTTACTTTTTCTGCTGGTACAGCATCTTAACCACATGAATATTCAGGGACTTATAGAATGATCACACATGTAGAATTCCACTATGAATAGCGTCTGACCCAGAAACCCACTTCATATTGAAGGAGGGATTAGAATGGGCTCACATCCATGGGATCCACATTGAATCATATTGTGTACAAAAGAGGTAGCCAGTTTCATAGAATGCCTCATGGCCTTTGAAAGCAACACCCCTAAACCCAAACAGTGGGTTTGGAGGAAACACACTGAAAGGACAGGTGCCATCCTTAAAGATGCAATTCATTTATTTAATCATAGACTCCTTTATGGTTCCATATCTCCAGTAGGAAGGGAATGTAAGTCCATTGATAAAAGGGTAGAAGCAGCGTGGGCCCATTTACTATATCTACCAATGACCCATTGGGGCATTCTGTGCTCCTTCTTACTTTTGTCCCTAAAGAGAGCACATTTTTTGCTAGGAGACATAGCAGGGGGTCCCGTTGAACTACATGTTACAGCTGGCATCAAGACACTTCGGACTCAGGGTCAGGCAGGCAGTAGAGCAGGCAGGAAGTAGAGTCATGATACAGGTAAAGATAACTAACCCTGATCAAGGATAAGGTATGGCTGCTTCTACAAGGAATGTGTGGGAGGAATATAGGTGGAACACAGATGATCTGCTCAAGGGCTTCCTGGTATTCTTGCCCCACTATAGCTATGAATAAACATATATAACAACCTAGAACTATGATGGGTATGATTATCAAGGGCTAACACCCCTCAGGAATTAAGGTTTGAGTTATACCACCAGAAAAGCCACCAAGACTGACAAGGTTGATAGCTGTGGTTGACAAGGGCTAGTGGAAGAGGGAGGGTGGAGGGACCAGCTGTGGTCTTGAGATCAGTTACAGTGATAGGTTGTTGTTCAGACCGTTAGCCTCACACTTTTGAGTTTTTCCTCAGAAAGAGAAACTCACAGGAATTGTGGAAGAGAAACTGCTCAAATATGTATGGGGGAGTAGAGACACGTGACATAAAGTGTGGATTATGATATCTATGAGAATGAGCCTCATAGCCCCACTCCTCTGAGGGCTAGTGAAAGGACAGGTGCCATCCTTAAAGATGGATGAAAGGCCCAAGCTTTGGCACTCTGACATCCCTTGCCCTGTGTCCGTCTGTTCAGGCTGCTGCAACAGAATACCATAGACCAGAGGCTTATGGAAAACAATATTTTTTCTTGCAGTTGTAGAAACTGGGAAGGCCAAGGAAGGCACTTGCTGATTTGGTGCCTGGGGAGGGTCCACTTACTGGATCATTGATGATCATCTGCTCACTGAGGAAGGCATGAGGGGGCTGTCTGGGGCCTCTTAGGGCACCGATCCCATTCACAAAGCCTCTTCTTGGCCCGCTTTCAAATACCATTACATTGAGAATTAGGTTTCAAAATATGAATATGGGGGTGGGCATTAATTTTATGGTACCCTGTTTATGCTGAGGTCTTTCTTCCCATGGGCTGAATGACTGAGTGACAAAGAACAGCAGGGATTTAAAAAGTAAACCTGTTCCAGATCATCCACCTCAGCTCGTGGACCCCCAGTAGTCTTGTCAAACGTTTCAGACTATATAGTGGTCTAGAACGCTTCGACCCAGCCTCCCTTCCCTCTATCCTTCACTTGGGGATCAAATTTGCATCGTGGTCTGATAGTTCTCCCTATTTTACCCATCCCTCCCTATTTTCTTTCACAGACATTTCCCCTAACAAATTTCTTGCATATTTAATTCCATTTTGTCCCCAAATGTCAATGGTTCTGAGGTTGGGAAACCCTGACTTGGAGAGAGAATAAGTGTGGGAGTTGAGTGTCAATATTGACCCAAATACTTTGTGATCCCCTGGAAATAGAGATTTCTGGGACTGGTCAGGTGATAGATATTACATCAATGAAAGTGATGTTTCTGAGAAGCATTCAGAATAAGATTAACAGTATCCTGTTTCCAAGTGTTAAAACTAACTTGTTCTGAAAATGCATGAATCGAATTGTTGTTTGCTTATCCTTTCCTCCTCCTCTCCCTCCTCCCTTCTATTCCCTCCCCTCCCCTCCCTCCCCTGCCTTCC
>PVHX01008246.1:0-26516 GCA_004024805.1 Geosciurus inauris | reverse complement strand
TAGTTCCACCATGAAAACAATTCTCGTGTGAGCAGTTTACAACGACTTTTAGTTTGAAATTTCTCATGCTTCTGTTTCGGATAAAAGGCAAATGTTCTTGGAAAGTTTGAATTTAATCAGAAAAGTTATTTTAGAATTATGATCTTAGAATAGTTTCTGGGTTTTTAGATCTGGAAATATTTTACCAGTTGTGTCCACTCATTGCTCATAGATTTGGGTTAATTAATTTATCACTTAATGATAATTTTTTCCTCCTCTTCAGTCTTTACATGTTTGCACTCATTTAGTTTCACTTCTACTGTTTGCCATGCACCCTGAATCAAAGCTAAATTCACTCCAACTTCAAGTTCTAACTGGGTCAGGTTTGTTAAGAAGCAAGCCCAGTTTTATCAACTATTTTCATAAAATTGACTTGGGTTTCAAGAGCATAATGAAACCAGAACGTGGAGGAGTGTAAAATATAGTCTGGTCTCAATTTGCCTGGTCTTTGAAAACCACGGTCTGGTTTCAACGGAACTTGAGTAATTGAATTAAAAGAAAGAAAAAGAAAAGAAAAAAAGCCAATCCTAGCAACCAAGGAATACAGTAGCACCCTTCTAAGAACAATAAACTCTAGAGAAAGGAAGTGTGGTACTTTTCATTTGAGGCTTGCCAACAGCATAAAGTCATAGATATTCTAAAATAAATGTATCATTTTATATGAGTGTGATCTTTTCAGAGGGGGACCCTGGGCTTCCAAGTAGATCTTATTTACATCTCATCTCTATCTCTATCAGTTTCTTTTGTCCATGTCCCCAAATAGCTTTCCTATCCTCGCCTTCTGTCTCTGTTTCACCTCCATACTAGTTAAAATTACAAGGGTTCTAGTCTCTGTCCTTCACTAAAAGAGACTTAGCCCTAGTTACTATCCAAGACTTGGATCCAGTGAATTTTGAATCATTGGATTCTCATGGCTCCTGACCTTGGGAAATGGCCACCAGACTCCCTTCATACTCAGGTGAGGCCCAGCTTTGCCCTGATCTCTTTTGCCTGGACCTCAGAGGACTGAGTTTCTGTTTTGTCCCTTTTGGCTGTGGTACTCTGACCAGTTCCTCTCCCTGAGGTCAGAAGCCCTGATCTGAACTCTGACCATCCTGGGGCCTGGGATCATCAGTGTACAAACAGAGCTGCTGAATGACGAAGAATCTGGTTGCTCCCTACCTGGATTCATACTTCCTGTGCTCTACTCACCTGCCTCTATGCAATCTCTTTTCCTAGATTTCCGGGTCTGGTACTTGAATTATGCCCTGTGAAGCTTTGGCATAGACCCTGTAGGTCCCCCAGAAGCCTGATGCACCACGTGGTCCTGCACAAATAATGGGTAACAAGGAACTCCCCTTCCTTCCCATCTCCATGCCTCATGTGGCCTGGAGCAGGATCATGCCTCCTGCTCAGATCCCAAGATGTAATAGCTCATCTCTTGTTCTAGTGATGCTGCTGTTGCAGCTAAGGGTCAGGAAATAGATTCGGAATCCCTGCAGGTGGAAGAAGATGCAAGATGCAGTTGGGATAGTAGACATGCTTTATTCAAAGGCAGCAAATAGCCTCTAGCCAGCACCCAGCTGTAGCTTCATCTCCCAGCCAGTTCCATTTTCATCCCCTGAGCCATTTTCATTGAGCTTTTTTATATGCACGCCGGACAAAGAAAGCATATCCTCAACAGATGACATCAGTGGGTGCATGCTAACAAGCAAATGTTTATGACCTTGAGTACATATGCTGAATTAGAGTGTTTATGACCTAGGCTATACACTGAAATATAGCCTGCCAGAAGCCTTGGTGAGGGGGCCTAACTATAGCCATTTTGGGCCTGACCTATACCACAGCTGGCATTCTTGGTAGTCAGAGGCCTGAAGCATGATCTTTCTAATATCATCAAAGGCAGCACTCATTTGTTGTTAAATGTGAATTTGAAATTTCCTCCTGACAATTTCTTCATTAGCTGAATAAAGATCAAATCCAGTGTCTTCCATTTCATACCAAAACCAAGGCTTGATCATAAAAGTAATGATATTATGTTTTTTCTCTTTCATAAAAGCAAGAACACTAAAAGACATTCTGAACAACAAGAGAATCACTGGAAAATATAGTCTTCCAAAATTATATATTTGAAGGACTACAGTTATTTGGATTTGCAGTTTTATGCTTACATTCATAAAAGGATGAAGTAATTGAACCTCTCATCACTGAGAGCTTGTTTGGAGCTGTGAGGAGATGCTGAATATGGGAATGTCTAGGAATTCTCTGTTACCTAATTCAGGCAGGTTTTACCCATGATCCCCACCAGTGATTCATTTTTAACTGAAGTTAATGTATTTGTTTAACCAGATGGGTAGGTTTTTGTTTTTGTTTTTGTTGTTTTGCTCCTGAGAATTGAACTAAGGGGCACTTTACCATTGAGCTACATTCCTGGCCCTTTTTATTTTTTATTTTGAGATAGAGTCTCTTTAAATTGCTTAGGGCCTCAGTAAGTTGCTAAGGCCTCAAATTTGCAATCCTTCTGCCTCAGCCTCCTGAGTTGCTGGGATTATAGGCGTATGCCACCATGCCTGACTGATTGGTATATCTTGTCTGATATCTGTAAACTTAGAGTCCAAGAACATCAGAAAATGCAGACTGTAGTTGATGTGAAGTTGGGCTAATCTGCCTGTGAAAGTCAAGTTTTTCTTTTTTGCAATCAATAAGAGATGGACCTTAAAGTTCCAGTTCCCATATTAAAGATTACCATGTTAGGGCCCAGATAACTCAGACTACATTAAGTAAATTTACCTCCTTTTTTACCCATCCCACGATGCATCTGTTTAATACTTAGATTGTGGTAACAGTGTGACAAGTGCCTGCACATGTCTAATTTATCAAGAGGTATACGTTAAACACATCAATTGTTTTGTATATGAACTATATCTCAATAAAGCTTTAAAAAATTTGCCCCATTAATGGCTTAGTCCTTTATTCATCACATAATCCTCTTATTTGTATATCGACGTTATTTATCTTTGGGGAAAAGAATGTTTCTTAATGTGTGTAGTATTTTTTTTGTCTTTAAGAAAAGTTAGGTTTTATTTTTATCTATTTTACTGTAAATATTGACCCATGTTAGTTGTACAGATTAATGGGTCTCACTGTGACATTTCCATACATGCATATATGGTGTTTTAATCATATCCACTCTCCCTAGTACCCCCACTCCCCACATCCCCTTCCCAAACTCTTCCTAAAAGTTAGGTTTTAAAATGAACAGCTGGAGCCAGCCGTTCTAACATTGCTTTCCATTTCCAAGCCCACCCCAGATCCTTAATATTGCAGCTTGCTAACTCCAAGTCTTCTGGTTCTGGCTGGGATTCCTTGAACTCCAGATAGCAACATCCTAGCCCCTGCCTGGGATGTTGCAGCGTTATTACAGACCAGGACACTTAGGCTAAGCCCATCTCTAACATCTGGATCCTTGCTTTATAAACTAAGCCACCTGTGCCACCCAATTCTCCCTTCCTGTCTCCACACTTGGCACCAACCCATCATGGAGGTCACTTTCTTCTATTTCCAGTAGGTGTTTAGAATCCTCCTCTGTTCCTGTTTCCCACTGCCAGTGGCTGGTAGTCAGCCCGGGACACTGTCATTTTTTTTGCCTGAAGCACATAGGCCTTGAGCTGGTCGCTAGACCACTCTATGTGGCGAGTGTCTACAAGAACCAGACTGTAAAGCCCCTCACCACCTTCCCAGTACCTTTTCACAGAACATCTGCCCTCTCTTTGCCTTGTTCACTGTGACTCAGCTCTGCCATTCTTCAAGTTCCTTCCTTCCTCAGAGTCTACATTTACAGTTCCCTTTGCCTGGATGCTGTTCTACCTGCTCCTTCCCTGACTGGTTCCATCCTTCAGGGCTTGATGTAAATGTCACCTCTCCATATATTTTTTAGTATAATAGGAAAATTAACACAAGAAGTGCATTCAGATCCTTGTGATGGTGATGGGATAACAAAAGCAGAGAAGCTGATGCTGTAATACATAGTGCTAGAGAAACTGCTTCTCTGTTAGAAACAACTGTTCTCATATAGACCCATATTAGATTTCAAATTTCTCGAAGGAAGAGAAGCTAAATCGATATCATATCTCCTTTAATTTTTTTCCAAAATCAGAAATGCCAAAGTACAAATAACCTGGCATATACTTAATATCCTACAAACATTAAAGCTTTCCAGTTTTTGTGGCTTGTAATTTTTCTATTTCTATGATCACAGTATATACATTCATAAAAATGGAAAATGCAGATAGATAGAATAAGAAAATAAAACATTTATGCCATTACCCTTAGCATGTTGCTATATATGATTCTGCATGTACTTTCACCTTAATTTTACAAAATGGATTGTACACTAAATCCAAGTTTCTAGCCTGTTTTTTTCACTTACTTATCATTTTTTTTTTTGGTGGGGACAGTGGTGGGGACCAAAACCAAGGCCTGTTACATGCTAGGCAAGCACATTACCATGGGGCCTCAGCCTGAGTATACACTTTTAATTAAAAATTATTTAGAACTGAGTTAAGAGATTCCTCCTAATTGAACCTCCTTATTTCACAAGTGGGAAAAATGAAGTTGTGTGATATTATATAATTAAAATTATTCACATTTAGGTAGCATCAGAGCCAGGCCTATAACTAAAATCTCCTAAATCTCAGATACTGAGCTTATGCATTTTACAGGTGGCCTTCCTAAATTCTTTAAATAATACAACTAACTTTATAGATTGAGTTAAATTTGATGTGATGAATCTGGAGAGCAGAGCATGATAAATTCTTATCTTCTCCTCAAGTCTTTAGCTTTGTTACATGTTTGCTGGAAAAGATCATATATATGGAAACTCAATATATTGAAAAGTTTTTATAGAAAAGAATTTTAAACTTCATTGATTAGTTTTTGAACTTTAAAGCTTCAAACTGAGGTCTACACAAGGAACATCAGAATCTTGGGGACTGAATCTTGGTGACATCTCAAACTGGTATAAATCTTTAAAATTTTTTTCAGTGTGAACATATGGTTAAATCTAAGTAAGAATTTCCTAACTCTCAGGTTCGTGACTTAGAAAAACCATTTGCATTATAGTAATTTGAGTTCAAGACTAAAAAAAGTTCTGCGAGTTTTATCAATCACAATCAATTTTATTTGCCTAATGTAGTACTGGAGTGACATCATCTGTACATTCTTGTATAAAAACATCTAGTAGAGCATATTTTTTGGGGTGCTATGATATCAGGAGGCTTTTGGAATTTCATGGAAATTCCATCCACAATCACAACTAATGTTCTCTTATTTTTGATTGATTCTGTCACATGGGTCAGAACTGATACTTATTTGAATATATGTAGATTATCCTTTATTCAAAGTTTCTGTTTTGTCTTTCTCCGTCTGTTCCATTTGCTTCTCATTTTTCTTATTCTTTTCATTTTGTACTTTACTCTCATCCTCTTAAAATAAAAAACTTGAGGGTTTTATGTTTTTCAGTTTTTCTTTGCTGTATTCGTTATTGATGTCAATGAGTGGAGTTAGATTATACAAAGGACAATCACTAACAGGACATTTTATGACACTAATGAAAAGAAAGTCTGGATATCAGGAGAGGGAGAGAATTTGGAAGTGGTTTATTTTCTCAAATGAAAATAGTTTCAAATGATGAGAAGAAAAAAATCACATTTACTTAACAACATTACCATAAACTTGGCTACTGGAATTTATCTTATAAATCAGGGTCATAAATTCCAGTATCAAACATTTAATTTTTAAATATAATAACTTCCTTTAGTATCTTTTTGTAGCATAAGCCAATTCCTTACAAGTTTGTTTTTTCCTAAGCTCACAATTGTCTATCTAATCCAAAGGGTGAGATGCAGGGGATCAGGTGACTGGAACTTCTTTACCTGCTTATATTTTGAGAGGACAAGAAACACATGCTTCTGGCATGTTCTGCTTGTCAGTATTTTTTAACAAATGGAACAGAAGTGGCTGGAACTACAAAATTCAAACTTGATATGTGGCAATCATTTTATGTGATCAGACTGAATTTAGATAGTGTTGAGATATAACAAAAGCATAAGCAATGGATTCCTAAATAGACAATGTCATTATAGCAATGTGACCCTAATAAGGTACAGAAACTGGGCTCTGAACCCATGCCAGACAATATCTAAAGACTTTGGGTTCTAGTTATAATGTGTTACCCTCATTGCCTTTAGCTGGCTCTGATGTGACTGTATAAGTACAATTATTTATTTCTTGCTCATGGGTGAAGTGCTGGTCAGTTTCCTCTTAGGTCATAATCCATGAAATGAGGACCACTTAGCAACACTCCTAAATATAACCAGCTGCTTCTAAATCTTATTCTTTTCAAGCACTCGTGAATAATACAGCTCACTGAGCCAGTTTCCTAAATGGCCTCCCTCCCTCTCATTTAGTTACTCCACAATTGAGTAACCTGCTAGAAAATCCTGCCTAGGGAAGGCAGAGCTGAATGGTCCATATCTCAGAATTTGATTCTGGCTGGTAATGGTTTCAGTGTGATATGTGGTCAGAATTGTGTATGATGAGAATTCCCCTTGCCTCAGCCTTTTAAAGGACCTGTCTACCAGTTCTTTAAATCCCCATGTCTACCGGGGATTGAACTCAGGGACACTCAAACATTGAGCCCCCTCCCTAGCCATATTTTGTATTTTATTTAGAAACAGAGTCTCACTGAGTGACTTCTTGCCTTGCTTTTGCTGAGACTGGCTTTAAACTTGCGATCCTCTTGCCTCAGCCTCCCGAGCTGGTGGGATTACAGGCGTGCGCCCCTGTGCCCAGCTAGTTCATTCTTTTCACATGTGGAAAGGAGTGGAACTAGTTATAGGTCTTGTTCAGATTACATTCAGAGAAGAGAGAAACATGGCTTATACATTCAGTAAGACCAATGGTATCCTTCCAAGACTTAACATCTTAAGGAGTCTGCCAGTCTGTCAGCATGACTGTGTATATGTATTTGTTTGCAGTAAAGTGCACACAACAGAAAATTTACCATTTAACCATTTTAAAATGTAGAATTCAGTGTAGTATGGCGTTTAGTGTATTCAGGATATCATGCAGTCTTCACTACTGTACAGTTCCAGAACATCTTCATCACCCCCAAAAGAAATCCTATATCCATCAAGAAGTCATTACCCGTTCTCCTCTTTCTTCAGCCCCTGGAAATTAGTAATCTTTCCTTCTATCTCTATGGACTGTCTACTCTGGATGTTTCATATAAATGGAAGTGTATGGTATGTACCCTCTTGTCTAGGTTCTTTCACTTAGCACAATGTTCATCCATATTGTAGCATGCATTCTCATGTCTTTTTATGGCTGAATAATATTCCATTGTATGGATAGACCACATTTTATTTGTTAAGATATTTCCACTTTTGGTTGTTGAGATTAGTGTGGCTAGGAAACTACACACACACACACTTTATTTAAATAAAATCTGATTTGCTGATTTGTATTTGTGGGTATCCAAGACCTAGGCTGGGTTTCAAATTGTGAACTGGTAGGAATTGGCACCAGAAGCCACGTTTGTTTGATGGATTCCGGGATGAGGGTGAATGATGGTGAAGGTAGAATGAGAAGAAAATTAGAGTCAAGGGTCCTTGGGTTGTCTTTCCTCTTGGTCCTAGCACCAAGAGCCTACGTGTGTGATTTGGGGTAGATCACTTCACACCGCCTTTGTTTCCCTGTCTGTACTATGAGAGAAAGGAACTCACTAATGTTTCTTCCAGCTGTAGGACTTGCCTGCAACAGGCTGGGTGAACACTGTTGCTCATCATTCCGCACTTTTCCCACCATTGCTGCGCTACCATCATTCACGCCCCAAAGCCACAAAGAGGCTCCTTCTCTCTGCTCAATGTTTGAACATAACAGTTTCCTCTGAACTCAAGGTGTGAAGGAGTTCAGGGCCTGAAATAATACAGCTCAAAATATGAAAACAGTGATTGTCTGTGTAAGCAAGAGACTGAAATAATAGGTGTATAAGGCTGAGATTATCCCAGCCACAAATATCATGCAAGAAATGGGATCCATCAAGGGTTTGGCACTTGCAATGCTGCTCTTTTATACATTGTGAGCAATGTTGGGTGTAGATGGGTGGGTGGTTTAGTCAGAATTGAAGACAATTTTGGGTCACACTCCAAGGTTTCCTCCTCCTTGCACTAAGGCAAGAAAACATTAGTGACTGGGGATGTTTCCTCTTTTGTGAAATGGAAATGTACTGGGTTATCTCAACTGGTTCTAAATGAAAATCAGGTATATACTCTGAGTGTACCACACAGGTGAGGTAAGCTGGAGTGCATTGGAAGTCAAATATGGGACTCTTTATCCTTTCATTTCTGTCTTCATCCTGATGGTGAGTGAATAAGATCTAATTGTGTGATCATGGGCAAGTTAACTATCTTGGATACATCAGTTTCCCCATCTGTGAAATAACAGGATTTAGTTTTGAACATAGGTTTCCCTGCTTTGAAAACATCCTTCTTAGCTTTTGATAAAGGCACTTAATTTGGGGCTGGCCATGTTGTAACAGGGTTAAAGGAATAAATGCCATGCAACTTGAATTTTACTCTTAGGTGTGAGAAGCTAGGGAGATTGAGAGAGAATCAGTGATAATAATGGTTAAAATGAGAAAAACACAAAAGACTATTAACCATAACTGAAGACAAGATATTCAAAAGGATATTGTTATATAAAGTAAGGAGCTTGGGCAATTAGATTCCCTCTACAAACTGCTTTGTGACCACAGTTGACTTAGGGTGTATTCATTCAAAAAATTTATTTTCATCTGTATATAGGTAAAGCTTTGACAGACAAGTATTAATCTTCAACTGAAGCGGCTTCTGCATTCATACTACCATCCAGACCAGCAAATAAAACCCTGCTTCCCTGACAACCCTTTACACTTTATCCTCAGCCAGGGGACCATGAAAACTGAAAAGCCAGAAGGAACTGACTCTATTTCCCCACTAAAGGATGAACAACAAGCCAACAGCTCAGAAGCAATCATTTTTACTTGATTTTATGACGTAGATTATAGTTTCCTAGTGACTGAAAATTAATCTGCTACACTTATTCATTTATTTAAGTTGCTTCTTGCCCAACCTGTATTTTTACCTTTTAATGGTAATGCAGCTAACATTTCTTTCCAGTCACTTTGCATATCATTTCCTTTCTCTTTAACAGTGAAATGATTGATAGATTCTTCTTTAACAATCATTTACTTTGGTAGATGATTTTCTTTTTCCTTTGAAGTCGATTTAGAAAGGAGCTGTACTGTGATGAGCTAATTATCACAAAAACACAAAGTATATAACCTTAATTAGACATGATTAGAGGCTCAACGTAACGGGATGTCCTGAAACTGCACGCTATGCAAATATTAGACTCTTCACTCTTCCCATTACATCTGAAACCATCAAGCAAAGGATGTTTTGCAGTATGTACCACAGTCAATGCCAGGTGCAAATCTTTCAACAAGAAGTTGGTTTTTTATGGGTATACAGATTGGCAAGGATAATAGGAGGAGTTTTAGGAGAAAAAGAAGTTCAAAGATCCAAAAAGTTGAATTAAATTCAGACTGAATTTTATAAACAGAGGAATTTTACACTTAAGTAAAACAACTCAGTTATCCTACCCAAATTGTACCTCATCTGAAGTCTCCACCATAGACACCACTGTAAATTACGCAAATATTGAGAGATCTTTCACATACAGTAACCACTAAGAATACTATAAAACCAATTTGAGGTTTACTCGAGCTGTTAGGATATGGGAGGATAATGAGTAAATGAAATCACAGTGAATCCCCAAGTCCTAATTTTAGCAAATTATTTTCTCATTTCCTCTGCCACCAGCTTTTTTGTTTAAATTAAAAGGTAAAAAGTGATTAAAAAATTGATTTTCCCCTTCCTCACCTGAAGTGAAAATATCCAAGAATGTGGTATGCTCAGACATTTGAATTCAACAAATGAACAATGTGAGAGCTCACGATACATGATTCTTAGATTGTGAGTTTTTGGACTCAATCAGGTAAGAAATAATAAGCTACTTGGTTCTAAAAACTGATGGAGACACTGAGAGGGGTAGAAATTCAATAAGTATATGTTATAATAGTACCTATTTTTAATCTAATGTGTCATCCATTCACTAGAGATGATAATAAAAAAGGGGTTTACATAATTACTGAAATTTGAGAGCTGTAACTTTGTGTTTAATATATTAGCTAATATTTACTGAGCATGTACTATATTTTAAGCATAGTACTCACCAATTTGTTGGCATAGACTCACCAAATAATTGTAATAACCCTATAAAGGTAGTTATCATAAATAGCTTAATCTTATAGATGAGGAAAATAAGGATTAGAGAAATTAAAAAAAGTCATCTATGATCACAAATCTAGGAATGCAGGGCGAGGATTTGAACTTATGTCTGTCTGACTCCAGTCCGTTGGGCTCTTTAGTGCTTATCAGTCCTCTGATTGTCTCCTTAATTATTAGTACTTTTCCAAGAGTTGGAAATGAGAAACAAGAAAAAATTAAAAAGACTTGAGAACTAAATTGAAATATAGAAATTCTCCATTACCTGCTATGTACAAAAGAGACCCTGGCTACATACTATGTGTATGGTATGGGTGCAAGTGTCATGGAAATTAAATTTGGAGTAAGGTTGACAGAATTATATATAAATGATTGTAATAAATACAAGCCTGAATAATGCAACATGTTATTATTCATAAGACAATAGAGAAAAATAAGTACTGGTGGGGAATGAGAAGACAAAGATTTAAATCCAATTTTTGTCATTTGCCAGTTAAAAGAATGGACCAATAAAAATTTCAACAGGAAAAAGGGGGTTCAAATGAGTGACCTGATGATAATACTTCTTTGAGAGATAGTAAGGAGGGTGAGAATGATAATGCACCTGGATACAAACCACAGTGGAAACTGATAATACCCCTGGAATTGAAAGGACCAGGGGAGGAAAGAGTGGGACTAGATTTCAGGGAGAACTGGCATTATATAAAGGATGTGTGTGTGGGTGCCTTACAGGAGCTGTCCTTGTAAAGAGGCACTGTTACTACCAGAATTCAGGGCCCTGAATGTTAGAAGGAATGGGATAGAAATACCTTGACTCCACCCTTGGGCTTTCTGATCTTTGGCTGTTGTCTCCTCTCCGCAAAAGCCCTCCCAGAAGTCAACCTACCAGGGAACCTATAAGAGGTCCACAGGGACCTGTCAACCAGGAGCATGGGTCTGAGGAAAGGACATGGAGAATAACCATGAAGAAAGTCACTTGCTTTTTCTAAATTTCAGTTTGCTTACCTGTGGTATTAATAGCTTATTAATAGCTGATTTTACAATTTTTACTTCCAACTCTTTATTTTGAAAAAAATTCACTTACAAAGAAGTTTTAAGAATAGTACCAAGAACATACATATATATTATTTACCTACATTCACCAATTGTGAACATTCTGTCAGTTCTTTTATTCTTTTTCTTGTTTGCTGCCAACACAAACACACAGACATTTTTTACTGAATCACTTGAGTTACTTAAATCCTGAATATGTAAGCATCATCTAAAAATAAAGATGTTTCTCTACATAATACAATGATCGGACTCAAGATTAACGCTAAATCAGTGCTATTATCAGATATAGTTCATATTCAGATTTTCACCAGACTCACTGATGTGCACAATCAACGGTCACACTTTCAATCATCATTCCTCCAGCTTCCTCACAAGTTTGAAGAAATGTCGTTCTGGGCCTATAGTATTACAGACAATAGATTTATTATTGGTTATTTCTTCATTATTAGATTCAGTTTAAATAATTTTGCCAATAATACTATAGGGACATTTTGTCTTCCTCAGTGCAGTACATCTGGAGGTACATGATATCAATGTTCCATCATGGGTGATCTTCAGTTGAATCACTTGGTCAAGTTAATTATCTTTTCCCATTTGTGATTTGCAAGTAATTTATGGGGGTAATATATGTGAGTATATCTTTTCCACCAACATTCTTTCATCCAGTGGTCTTTACAACCACTGAATTTTCTTGCTATGACAGAAATTGCTTCATAAAAGCACAATTACAGAACCTAGTAAGATTTACTTAAAAGTTCCTAGTATAACACTAATTTCTTCTTATGTTAAACTGTTTTTATTCATTTCTCTATTCTTTTAACAAATGTTTACAGAGTGTTCATTTGATGCCTTGGTCTGTCGAATTTTTATCAGTAGCTTTATGGTTGCTTAAGCTAATGTCTTTAGATCTTATCTCTTGGTGCTCCAGATTCCTATTGGAAACTGCTTTGGGGTCTTTCCACAGATATTATATACTCAACATGCCTAAATGGAAGTCATCAGGTTCACTTCACTTGTTTTCCATGTTCTTTATTCTAGTAGTTCTGTCTTCTCAGTAACTTCATAATAAAGGATTCTTATATATGTGAGTGCCCAGACATCATATGAGGCCTTTTCTACATGTGACATGCATTATCCTATATCTTAAGGCACAGCCTTAAGAAGTAGATACCATTATCTGGCAGACATTGGGCTTTCAGTCCCAAGTTAAAAACTAGCAAATCTTCATGTTAGGGTTCAAATCCAGTTCTCCTTGACTTCAAAGCCTTGCTTAAGGGTAGTGATTTAGAGTACCATTGGCTTCATATCTTGGCTCCATAAACTATTGTAGGAGATTAGATGAGTCACTTTAACTACCAATGCCTTCCTCCTTTATAAAATAGGGAAAATAATGACTTTGTTCTTTTGTGGGTGTTATGAGACTTGAATAAGACAAGATTTTGCTAACATTTGCTCAGTTCTTGACAGCACCACAGTACCTCCCAAGACATAAATCTATGTCACCCTAAATTTATCCTTCCACTCACTAATTATGGGATTAGTCCTTTAGGGACAATGTCTCCATAGCTGCTAGTACTTTAGTTTAGGCCAGGGGTTGCCAAACTATGGCTCATAGGCCAAATCCAGCCTTTAGCTAGTTTTGTAAGTAAAGTTTTATTAGTATATAGTCATGCCCATTTTTAAAAGTATATTCTACGATTGCTTTCACCCTGAAGTGGCAGAGTTGAGTGGTGGCAACAGAGACTATGTGGTCTATGTCGTAATATCTGACCCTTTACAGAAAATGTGTTCCATCTCTTGGTGCTTAGGGTATTGTAGTAGTTGTCTTCCTGGTTTTCTTGGTTACATCTTATTCGTTCTTGAATCCATCCTCTCAAGCCTCCTTTCTGTGCAAGGAGGAATTTCCCTAAAATGGGAACTTAGTCAGCTTGCCAATTTGCTCTTTGTGCCTCAAAATGGCCCTCACTGACTGCTAAGGACATCAGCTTCTCCCTACTGGCTTTGTTCTCTGGCTGTCATGAGCTCGTCATACCCTTTCCAACTTTGGCACATAGACAGACTTGTCCTGAATAATGAGCTCAGGAAGAGTACTTTCCTTCCTCTGAGAAGCCCTTTCTGACAGACCAAACCAAAAACTTCTGCTACTCTGTGGCTTGGGCAGTACCTGAATTCTAGCAGTTCTCTCAATGTGCTACATTTATGGGTTTAGCTAGCTGTTGCTGTAATTGCTGTGGGCTCCTCCTTAGGGCAGGAATAAACATTTTTTCTCTTTTAAATCTTCAGTGCCCAGTCTTGGGTCTGGCCCTTATTCAGTGCTCCTTAGGTTGTCATTGCTTAAGCATTTGGGCTGGAGTTTGAATGTTTCTATAAGGTCCTAGGGAAGTATAGAAAAGAGGCTGGCCATGAGACGCTTCCAGAAGGAGGCAACAGCTTATTAAGTCCTGGAAAATGAGATAATGGGAGAAGACAGGCAGTAGGGAGGTTGTGTAAAAGTGACGATCCCTGGGAGAAGCATGTTGGAGAAATGACAAACAGAGAAAGAGGGCATGTGAAGGAAGGCTGGAAGATAGGCTGAAAAGGGAAGCATTAGGGCCCTATTCTACAGAAGCCTCCTGTGTTGAGGTGGGTAGAGCAGAGGAAATCATGGAAGAACCACAGCTGGCAAATGCCATATTTTGTGTTGCAACCATCTATTCACATGTCAGTCTTCTGGAAGCCCCTACAGCATCAATGGTTTTTGTCTTGTCATCATCCCATCCTAAAGTGCATGCAACTCCTCGCATGTTATACATTCTCAGTGGATGTTTCTTTCATCATTGAACTGCATGAAGACTCCCCAGATTGAAGGAGGAAGCCCTTGATGTATAGTATTCTAAACAATGCATTTGAAACAGTTAATATATTTAATATGTTAATATAGAATACTTCAGTGTTGTAAATACTAAATATTCTAAAAATTTAATATTCTAAATAATAGTATTTATCAGGTGAACCTTTGTCTCATCTAGCTTTTACAAATCTAAGAACTCTGGTTGTATTTATCCACAACTTTTGGATTTTAAGCTTCAAAACTTTTTAGAAAAAAAAAAATCTATCCTCTCATGGAAGTTTGTTTTTATTTCTTGGATCATTTTGGCTAACTTCTTCTGGACTTTTCCAACTCCATTTTGTGTTCAAGAAGGCTTTTAACAGTGTCTGAATTCTTTCCTAATCTGAAAAACCAGAGACAATTTTTCCTGCTTTTTTTTTTTTTTGGTTTATTTCTTGTGATTTTGGTATTTTCTTTCACCAACGTGCTAAATGAGATTAGGCGAATTAAATTCGTATTTGTAAAGCACGCCAAAGGACTTTTAAAAAGTTGGTGCCTCACAGATTGAAAGTTTTTATTAATGATGTCCACAGACAAATTCTGTCATCAGATCAGAGGGCAAGAAGCTTAGCAGTTTTGGGGATGTCAGTGAAATGAATGGGTTGGTAAGATGACCAGGTAATTGGATAAAACTGGGATTTAGGGGGACCCCCTGCTCTCCAGGAATTTCTCCAAGTCTTAACTTATCCAGATCCCTAAAGTGAACATGAAGCTTCAGTTTCAAAATGAATACTTTTTTTTCCATCCATGGATTGGCTTGTTTTGTTCAGTTTTACTTTGAGTGTTTGAGGTTGTCTTTTCGACGTAGCAGCTAAACCCACGACTTCCTTTCTCGTAAAACCAAAACAAAAAGGCTTTCTATTCAGGCACCTTCTGGGTGTGCACATGTGTGATACACACCTGGGATCAAAGCTGTCTATAAAAAGTCCTTGATTCTGTGTGGGTTCAAACATATTTCAAAGCACCAGGATCCTGAAAGGTTTCACTCTGCTTCCTGAGGACTTGAACGTGGCTCCTGTATGGCCATGGCTTGCCTTGGATTCCAGAAGCCTGAGGCTAGCTTGGAGCTGGCTCATAAGGTCTGGTCCTGCACTGCCCTGCTTTCTCTTCTCTTCATCCCCATCTTCTCCAAAGGTGAGTGGAGACTTCTGGAGCATGAAGGTGGAGGATGTGTTTCTCCCACCTGGGTTTCATTTCTTTCAGCAGTCAAGGGCAGTGATTTATAGCAGAGACAAAAGGTAAAGGTAAATCTCCTGTCCCCTGGTCTGGATGGCTTTGTATTCCAAGGCAAGCAGGGGACAGCTTGCAGTAGCCAATAAGCAGAGCTATAGCTCATTGCAGAGTGCCAGGTTTTTAGCAGGGGCTGAATGAACACATATGAGTTGGTTTGGGAGACTTGGGCAGTTCCAGACACTTCAATAACATTGGAAGAAAATACTGTGAAATTGAATGATTTAAAAGGCAAAAGACATCCACAGTCCTAAATACATGTGAACTTGGTATCAGAGTGATTTCAAGATTTCCTGCTTATAAAAATGGATTTAGGCAAATCACAGGAAATGTTTCTTTCCTATACAATTCAGAGCTTTAAGGTGTTCTAATTCATTAATTTTATAAGCTAATTAGCTAACTTGTTTAAAATTGAAGCAAATTATGGAAAGAATGCAAGGTTATACAGTACAAGGTCTTAAAGCAGGTCCTCTCAATTTTATAAACCAGTTAGCCAATTATTTTTATTTATTTATTTACTTATTTTTTAGCCAATTATTTTTATTTTTTTAAAATGTTTTATTTTTTTTTAGTTGTAGGTGACAGAATATCTTTATTTTATTTTTTTTATGTGGTGCTGAGGATCGAACCCAGTGCCTTATGCGTGCGAGGCGAGCACGCTACCACTGCGCCATAATCCCAGCCCCTTTAGCCAATTATTTTTAAATAAAATAATTTAAAAATGAAAGAAGGAAGGAAGAAAAATGAGAAAAAGAGATAAAAGTAGGAAAGAAATAAGGAAGGAAGGAAATCATCAGTCTTGTTTGGCATAAGATGCTTCACTGCCTGACCTACATGTGAATTTCAAGTATAGACCTTCAGTTTCAGATGACATAAAGCTCTTTAGAGATTGCTACCCAGTTTGTTCCATGGCTTAAACTGATGAGTACTTCCACTGAATCTCAACTTTCTCTCTCTCTCTCTCCAGACCTTTTTAGTTAAGAAAACTATATGGTTAGTATGAAGGAGATACTCAAAAGATATTTATGATTTAAATTTTATTGGAAAAGAAGTAGTCATGTATACTTTCTTATTTTTTATATTTTAAATATGTGGAGATTAATACCATTAGAAGTATCCCAATTTCCTTTTTAGGAAATTTATCTCATCCTGTAAATAGGACCTTCACCCATTGGATATTGGAAAATGTGACCCTATTTAGTGAGGATAAAGGCAAGCTCACCTGGGGGAGGGCAGGAAGTCTTCCGTAGGCTTGGAGTCGAAACAATCAAGTGCTCATTTGGGCAGTATATAACTGCTGCTCCCAGGCACTAGAGGCAAAAGAGAAGGGAAGGTGTGATTAGCTCACAAAAAAAAGCTAATATGAGGCAGAACTTCTTAAACACTGCAGTGGAGTTACTACAGGCAAAGGATGCTCAGAGGGCATCTCTGATAGGAGGAGATGAAGTTTGGGAAGGAGACTATGGTCTTATCAGCCAGGGATGCTGGAATAGCATTGACAATGGCTGCTGCCATATTGTTCTCTTTCCTGAGGACAAGCGTTGTCCATTGTCCAGTACAGGTGCTTGGAGAGAGGGACTAGTGTCTCTAGTACAGGGTGATTCATAGACTTTATAGACAGGAAAAGGTATCTTAGAAATTTCAACCCCACATGGTAGATTGGAACTGGATCATGGAGGACATTGAATGTTATTTATTTTATTTGTTTTTGCAATCCATGTTAGTAAAGCATCAAAGAGTTAGAGCTGATGAGTGAATGACATTGCTCAATCTAAATTTTGGGTTATCACTTGCAATATTGACTGGAGAGAGGCCAGATTAGTGAAAAAAAGGATAATTGGATATAAAGCCACCATGTTTTAAATGCTGCAAGCCTCTTTGTATAGAGAACTGGCCTCCCTTATCTTGCAGAAGAAGAACAAAAGAGCAGGAGAGCCTTCAAGTGAAGGAGACAGGGAGGGTGGAAGAGGTAGTGGTAGTGGCAGGGGAAGCCCATAGGAGTTAACAGCAGTGTTGCCTTAACCCAGAGAGGAAACGACCTGGTGCCCTTCGCTCTGCGGCTTCCTCATTTAACAGCACATGCCACGGTACAGCAATAAAGTCAGGGAAGAGGTTGGGCAGTGCAGTGAGCCCAGGTTCTGCTGCTCTTGGGTGGTAGAGGTACAGAGTCAGTTAGATAAGCAGGCAGGAGGTTTTGAGGTATGCTTTGAAAGACTAGACAAGATTCTGTTCTTCCGCCTCTAGAAGTTCCCCTAGTACTCATTGCCATTCCTGAGCTGTGTAGTTCTATTATAACTTTAGAATTCTGGAGTATGTAGGCACTTTGATATCATGTGGTCTACCCCTCATCTTACTGTATGTGAGAAAAATGAAGGGGAGGAGTGATTTGCCAAAATGATGTATTTTATGATAGAGCCAGATCTCTAATTTGTCACATTAGTGCCCTTCTTGCCATGACTACCTGTCTTTAAGGAATTATTTCCCATTGAGGAAACATCTTTATGGAGAGTAGGTGAAGGATAGCTGAGTGATGGAGGGGAAGCTGGGATGGGTGGTGAGGGAAGGGGTAAGGGAAGGTGGTGGGCTTGTTGAAGCAGGAGCTACAGGCTGGGAGGAGAAGCTGGTGGGGTCTCACCCAAGATAAACCTTCCCTAGCTGGGCACGGTGGCGCAAGCCTGTAATCCCAGCACTTAGGGAGGCTGAGACAGGAGAATTGCGAGTTCAAAGCCAGCCTCAGCAATGGCGAGGCGCTAAGCAACTCAATCAGACCCTGTCTCTACATAAAACACAAAATAGGGCTGGGGATGTGGCTCAGTGGTCAAGTGCCCTTGAGTTCAATCTCTAGTACCCCCCCCCCCAAAAAAAGATAAACCTTCCCAGGTACCTGGATCAGGCCAGGGATGCACCTGAGTTCACTGAGTTCCCTTTGGCCTTTCCATGTTAGCGATGCACGTGGCCCAGCCTGCAGTGGTGCTGGCCAGCAGCCGGGGAGTTGCCAGCTTTGTGTGTGAGTATGCAGCTTTACACAAAGCCACTGAGGTCCGGGTGACAGTACTGCGGCAGATAGCCAGCCAAGTGACTGAGGTCTGTGCCACAACGTACACAGTGGAGAATGAGTTGACCTTCCTAGATGACTCCAGCTGTACTGGCACCTCCAGTGGAAACCAGGTGAACCTCACCATCCAAGGGCTGAGGACTGCGGACACCGGGCTGTACATCTGCAAGGTGGAGCTCATGTACCCGCCACCGTACTATATGGGCCTGGGCAATGGAACCCAGATTTATGTCATTGGTAAGCAAAACTATTTTACCAAGATGACACTTTGCATTGCTGTCTTCTTTGCATGAAAATAGTTTGGTTCTTTAATTTCAGGTGTTTCATTTTTAGGACTATGAAAATTCTCCTTAAGAGTTCTCTCTTGTACAGCTATGGGTGGTGACCTAAATATCATTCTGGACACAAAATAAAATGAGTTGGGGAAGGTGTTTTTTTTCTGCTAACAAAGTGATACAACACTCACTCTGTTACATTCATCATGATGTTTGGCCTTGTGCCTTTGATATAACACTCTGAGGAAGCAGTCATATCCATGGACTTACCAATACAATTTAGGGCTAAACAGCAAGGTCTAGAAGCTCCAACTTCTTTTCACTTTTGGGGGAGGTAAGGCATGAAAGTTTAAAACCATCTTAGGGAGGCTCTGCTTTGTTTTCTGTTGCAGAACCAGAACCATGCCCAGATTCTGACTTTCTTCTTTGGATCCTTGCAGCAGTTAGTTCGGGGTTGTTTTTTTACAGCTTTTTCATCACAGCTGTTTCTTTGAGTAAAATGGTGAGTGTGATACCAACCAGGTTCCATGTTTGATGGGGTAATCTTCAGTGTTATCTACTGACCAAATGTTGGTGTCAAGTTCAATTTTTTTTTTATATGAAGCAATAAATGAAGAGGAGGAAGGAGAGTGGTAAAGAATGCACTAGCACTAAGCATTGGCCTTTGAGGTTTCAGGATGACTAAGATTGCAGATGAGTGTGTTTGACATTGAATGTTTGTGTGCTTCTGAACAGGGTTTCAGTTTGAGTAACTGTTTGAACAACATGGGGCAGCTGTTTTGCTCTTTACTTTCATGACATTTGTACTTAAGTTAATAACCCTGAAATACAAGATTATGTTGGGTGACATGTTACTAGTGAGGATCACCTGGATGGATTTCTATTCTCCTCCTAAACATCCTCTGCTTCACCTGGAAACCATCTTCTGGTGCTATGCTTGTGCACTCTGTGTCTAAGCTGTGGCTGCCCCTAATATCCAGTCTAACATAGATGTCTTGGACTCTACTCCAGGTCAGAAAACGAAAGTCCCAGTTATTATTTATTATAATTGTTGATGGAGGAGAGAGAGGTATGGAATCAGGACTCCTGTCAGGATTTCTAACAGTTTGTTTCAGTCACCTTTGCCTAAGGCTGACTTTCCCATCATGAATCCACCTTCTCTCCTTCTTTTTCCTCCTCCTCCTCCTTCTCCTCTTCTTACTGTCCCTTCCCACCACCACACACATACACACATGAAGACACACTATCCAAAGAGCCTCTACCCCACCTGACAGCGATGTTCTGTTGCTATGGGTTCTTCCTGCCTCATGTGTTACAAACTACCACACAGACTATCACACTAGACCTCATTTGACCAAAGTGATAAAAATCTGGGAACTAGTGCAAACAGAGAAAAAGTAATAATAAAGCATATGAGGAATAGAGAAACGTACCTCTTACATAGGATAGGTAAACTTGATTACCTTATTAATCTGGTTCCTCCACAGACAAGATCTGGTTTATTATTGTAGGCATTCTGGGTATTTTCTGTGAAGTTTTCTCAAAACTTCTTTTTTTTCTATCTTCCAGCTAGGGAAAATGGCTGTTATTTTTACATCTAAATTACAGAATTACTTATCTAAAATGAAATTTAGTAGCTGAATCAAGAGAATCTCCTGGAGTTTCTAATTCTGTACACAGTGAACATTCATTTTCACTGGGATAAGGTCCCCAATAGTTGCTGAGAACTATTATGGCTAGAAGTGGCTTCTATATTCTTTGATAACAATTACTGTTTCTTTTTGTGTTTGACAGTTGAAGAAAAGAAGCCCACTTACAACAGGAGTCTATGTGAAAATGCCCCCTACAGAGCCAGAGTGTGAAAAGCAATTTCAACCTTATTTTATTCCAATCGAGAGACCTTTGTGAAAAAAGAAAGACCCATATTTCAATTTTGAAGAGCTGAGACAATTTTAACTTTTATTTTTATTTTTTTTTTTTTACTACCCAGCTAATTTTTAAACTTTGTGTATTCTGGAGAGGAATTTGCTTCTCTTTTGCATAAAGCTGGGTATAGAACTCAAATTAAGTGTACCACAATTTAAAGCAAAGGAGCAAGAAAACAGAGCCAAGATGTTTCTGTCACATCAGACTTAATTTTAGTAAAAGAATCACTTGGGTGTAATGTGAGGACACAGCATTATGATGTGGGGGTCAGTAAACTAAGGGACCGACAGTGTGAAGAAAGGCGGTGAGGGAGAGGACTAGATTGTACACACCTTGTATTTATGTGTGAGATGTTTGTAGCTGAAATGACTTTTAAAAACTTTTCTGTGTTATTTCTCTTAACAAATATAGAATTTCATGAAGATTTTAAAAAACATTCACATGACTATGCTTTAGCTAGTGATTCCAAAGGTTTTATTGTACCAATATGTATTTTTTTTAAATAGTACTGTGCATGAAGGTCACATGTGCTTTTGTGTATTTGATGACGGTTCGATTATAAACACTATATAGCAGTGTCTTCCCACCATGGGTTCTGGAGAAGTTGGTGGAGGATCTCAGGACACTAATACACCAGAAGACAGTCACTTGCTAACTGGCTTGGAAAGCGGATGAGGTTGTGGCAGTACTCAGTTGCACTCAATTGGTATTGACATGAGCTTTGAGGTTGTATACCAGCTTCTTTCAGTGATTTGTAAGGAAGCCAAAACTGGGGTATCTGTGTTAACTTGACTGAACACTGTTGTCAAGACAGTGGCTCAGTCCAGGAGAGCTATAGGCATGACCTTCTAGGAAGCTCCAATTCCATGGGCCCGATTCCTTATGGACACCACAGACAGAAGAAAGCAGCAGTTGGCAGAATGGGGTGCATGATAATTTCTGAAAACTAACATTGTTGGTGTTTTTTAACTCAATATTTTCCATGAAAATGCAACAACGTGTATAATATTTTTAATTAAATAAAAGTGGTTGTTTTAAAGAATTGTCTTTATCATCCTTGTATTTGAATGTTATTGTTTGAGTTTGGTTTTGATTAATTTGTTCAATGGAGTCTCCAATGTTAGAAATACTGGGAAAAAAATGGAAAGAAACAAAAGGGCAAATAATGCTTCATGAGTCAGCCTTGCACATTAATTTCCCACAAGCCATTTTTGGAAGGAATTCTTCCTCTTTCTTTTTGATTTCTTTGATTTAGGATATAAAGTGGGTTAACAGACTTAGCAATCCATTAAACGTCACATGGCATGCTCTTTAACTCTTGACCTCCTCTTTCTTGCCCACAGTTTTCTCAGCTCCTCTCACACCTATTACAGTTGCCAGGGCAACTTCAGGATTGTCAGTATGCCCCTTGTGGCCGTTTTGATCTGCCTTCATGGTAATTGAAGCTTTCTCCCATGGCATCAAGTGGACTATTTTGCAAATGTGGGTAAAACACATGCCATTGTATGTTGCTATCAAGTGGCAAGAACTGGACCTGGCTCACAGCGGTCCTTCTGGTTCTTGGTTAGCCAATGCATAGCATTAGTCTACTTGGTTTTCACTTTAGGTTTCTTGTTCTTGACTTTTCCATCCTGTAGTCTCATGCAATGGCTGTCAGTGGGGTCAGGGACCGCCTATAACCGAATACACTGGATCACTTAGCTCACTGATTCAAGTGCTTAACCCCAGAGGCACTGAATCAGAATCTTTGGGTGGTGAGTCCAAAAGTTAACATTTTCAAAAGCTCTCTAGTTCTCTTGGACCCATCAAGTTTTTAGAATTGCTGTTAGGCAGCTGTCTCTGTCTCTGCCTCTGCCTCAATCTCTCTGTCCCTCAGTCTCTTTCTCTTTCCTTCCTTGTTCTCTCTTGATCTTTCTTTTTATTTTTTTCCCCAGAAAATCCTTACAAACAAATGAGACAAGCCCATGAAAGTTTGTTAAATGAAAACGAATACATCTTTCAACAGGGTAATGGTTAATACTTAGAATGATTCTCTGCTATGTAGAAGACTATGCTTCTTGCTTTTTTGGCCTTTGGGTGGGCGCCATGAAGAAACACAGAGATTAGGAGCCCCGAGGGATAGTCTGGTACCATTTCTACCACTCCAAAACTCTTTAGAGACCACTCCTTTCTATAGTTGATGGTAGATCTAAAAGACAGTGAGGAACTTGAGGAAAGGACCTTTCAGGTACCTTTCAGATACCACTGGGTAATGGACTACTTAATATCTCCTCTACTGTTACCTGAATTTCTTACATTTGCTATTCATTGTGTTAAGCATTTCCTTCTTCACTCAGTCTTGATCTTGTAATAATAGAATACCCATTGGCTCACAGAAGTTCCTCCTGTGACAGAAGAATTGGGCAAGAAAGACTGTGACCTGAAGTTTCACTGAAAGAGGAGAAAGCAAACCTGAGGCAGGCTGGACATGAAATGAAAGTTTTTCTAAATCCCATTTTGTTTATAATCCTTTACCTATAATATTCAGAGCAGTACACTCTCCTCAAATTAGAGGATCAACTCTCTTATGGAATTTTATTACCATGTTCATCTCCAGGAAGAGGGAAATCCCAAAGACTACATGCATCTAAGTGGAGCTTGAGTTACCATGCAGGGGAAGCCTGGGCACTATGACCCTCCTCCCTGGAACCACTTGGAATAGGATATAGCTATCAGGGGTTGCAGGGTCAGTATCTCCTTCTGTATACTCCCCAGTCCATGCTTCTACTCATCTTTCTTCTTCCAACATGGTATGCCCTAATATCTGCTACTTTCCATATCCCTATTTCTCATCTCCAAATATTTTAATCCACCATTCTCCTATCCATCAATCTCAAACTTTGCCTCTACCATCACATTTGCTGATGGTTTAAGCTCACATGGATTTTTGCCCATCTGTTATAGCTATCCTTGGTTTTACCTCTCACAATTTCAAATGTGCATGTCTTTTCTGCCTAGTTTGGGAACTTTTCTGAGGCAAGAATGATCACAACTTGAGGCACACAGTAGATGCTGAAATAAATGGATAAAGAGTTGGAGAGCTAGAACATCTGGGACTATGGACAACTGTCTTCTATGTAGAACCTGTATATGCTTTTTTAGGTGGCTCCACTCTTTCCCATTTGACCAGGAGAACTCTGTGTACGTCAGTCATCTTTCAGCTTAAATCTTTAAGATTCTGGAATGTGAGCTCCAGCTGTTACCCAGTCCCACACATTCTACTTTTATCTCAATCTTTCCATTTTGGAGGGAAAATTCTCATTTTTATTCTCTTTCTTTGGTCCTCCTTTGAACTGTGGGTTGTTGCTCAAACTGATTCTACTTTTATATCCAGGTGGCGCCTTCTTCCATATCCATTCTCTTTTTTTAAAAAATATTTTTTTTAGTTGTAGATGGACACAATATCTTTATTTTTATTTCTTTTTATGTGGTGCTGAGAATTGAACCCAGGGCCTCACACTTGCGAGGCAAGCACTCTACCACTGAGCTACAATCCCATCCCCCCCATATCCATTCTTGATAAATATTTTATTTGACTTAGCTGGTACAGAACTTGCAAACTGTTGATGATACAATGTTGTTAATTAGCACAAAGCCAGTTAAGACATTTAAGAATTTATAAATTTAAGTCATTATTTCAGGAGATCTCAAAGCAAAAGAGAAAATGGATTTCTCTAGAAAGTTATTCCTACTTCTCTTTCATACCTGGTTACAGCCAAGATTCAAGCTTCAAGTAAATGTAAAAGTAAAAGTAAAAAAAAAGACCTTAGAGGTCTTGTTTTATTTTATATATATTATACATATTTATATATTATATATAAATGTGTGTGTATGTATATATGTCAATTTTCCTTTGTCTAGTCCAGAAATATGATACACTCTATTGGTGGAAAGGAAGGAAACTTTTTAAACTCTTTTATGTTTTCTTGACCCTAGGCTACGATAGAAATCATTCGGTAGGTTTACCAGATTCAGCCTATGAAAACCAAAAAAATCCCCCAAACCCCCAAAAAACTCTACTAAAAAACAGTATCTCCACCAAAAAATACAAAACAAAATAATAAAACAAGTATGCCCCATATTTGATCCTGACAACCCTATCAGCAGACAAGGTTTATAATTCTAATGCAGTAAGAATAAAAAGTATGTTGAAGATTCCTCACCAGAAGTTTCTGGGTAAGAACAGTCTTCATTTGTGACTTTTGTTCCAGTTCTAACACAATCTCCTGCTTCTACTTCTGGGCATAGAAGATTGATGCTGCGTCACTGAAAATTAATGAATCCTGCAGAGGAGGCAACTATTTATCTTCTACACATTTTCTTAGAAGAAGTCAACCCACTCTGGTTCATATGGCAAGGAACCTAACATTCAGACCCTTCTTGGAAATCTATGCTGTCATGGGTATACTCTTTTATAGATGTCATTATTTTTAGTAATTACCTGGAGCATTTGAAAAAAATGCAGTTGAAGCAACTCAGACCTAGAACTTCTCATTTTTTATAGGATCTGAGGCCAGGCCAGGGGATTTTAATATTTCAGTGGCTCTTTGGGTTATATTTTCCAAAGCTCTGGTCTCAGTCAGGAGCATACCATTATAAATGATTAGGACTAAGGAAGGAACCTTGTAAGTTATGTTCACGTTTGAGAAGAAAATGAGGATCAGAGACATCAGGAAACTGGGTCTGTTTGGTGTTAAAGATCACCAAACAGGGCAGGATTTGTATCAGCTGAGAAGTCAGATCTCCAGATTTTTACATCCAGGTTCTGCAGCTGAAACACCATAAGCCTTGCTGTGCCAGAGACCTTCCTTTTCAGTTGCTTCTGGAGCATCACTGCCACCACTCCAGGCTGATCCCAGAAAACCATTTTCCTCCCATGCTCACTCTAAATGCTCAGGTTAAACCTCCATGTAATCATCACCATGGTTGCTGGCCTGATGTTGGCTCCATCTTTCTATCTTTTCCTTAACCTTCCAGGACACTAGCAAAACGGGCTCAAGTGATTAAGCTGGTCCTCATAGCAATCCTGCAGAAGAATGCCAGACCACGGCCAACAGCCTGTCAGTAAAGCCTGCAGCACACTGAGAGGGCTTCCAAATTCTGCAGGAAGTCGTGTAACAACCGTCAAGATGATACATGCTTTTTATCCTACACAATCAGGTTACCATAGCGACCAACAGTGTCTCAAAAACATGACGTTTTTGAGTCACAGAAAGTGATATTATCTATTTGAACAAAAAGAGAAGGCTTTCTCTGGGAAAAATTGTAGGAAATATGTGTCAGGAGGCTACTATAAGTTTTAGAAAGCAGCACAAATGACTTTTGGGTACACCACTTTTCTGAAGGATGTTTCCTTTCTCTTGTTTAACCTTGACAATATATATATATATATTTTTTATCAATTCTCTAGTTGTAAGTTGTATAGAGTCACAACATATATGCAGTCATACATAAAGTTAGGGTGATTATGACCATCATATTCCATCACCCTTGCTGTCCCCATGCCCCCTCCCCCCTTACACCCCTGTGAACAGAGATCCACCATTGTTCCCATGTCCTTCCCCACATTATGGATCAGCATCCACTTATCAACGAGTACATTCGGCATTTGGTTTTCTGAGATTGGCTTACTTCACTTAGCATGATATTCTCCAACTCCATCC
>PVHX01008245.1:0-84866 GCA_004024805.1 Geosciurus inauris | reverse complement strand
CTTCTCAAGAAGTGGCCTGAGTGAGCCAGTGTGGTGGTGCACAACTGTAATCACAGTAATTTAGGAGGCTGAGACAGTAGCACCACAAGTTCAAGGCCAGCCTTGGCAATTTAGCGAAACTCTACGTCAAAATTAAAAAACAAAAACAAAAACATTAAAGAGCACCGGGAATGTAGCACAGTGGTAAAGTGCCCCTGGATTCAACCCTAGTACCAAAAAACTAAAAAGAGAGAAGCTGGGTGTAACAGCACACGCCTATAATCCCAGCACTTTCAGAGGCTGAGACAGGAGAATTGCGAGTTCAAAGCCAGCCTCAGCAAAGGCGAGGCGCTAAGCAACTCAGTGAGACCCTGTCTCTACAAAAAACACAAAATAGGGCTGGGGATGTGGCTCAGTGGTCAAGTGCCCCTGGTACCAAAAATTTAAAAATAAACAAACAAACAAACAAATAGAGAGGAGTAGCCTGAGGATATGCTCCAACAAAGTAAGAGACCTGGGTAAGGTGAGCACAGAATCTAAAAAACGTAGATCCAACCCACAAGAACAGCATTAACAATGTTAATCCCAGGACACTGTTCTACCAATCTGTACATATTACATAATTTAATCCAAAAACTACACAAGAAGGGCAAAAAATGATTTTAAAATGGCACAACTTTAAGTAACAAATTGTGTTAAAATGAGTAATACATTTGAATTTGAATCTACGAATGAATGTCTTTGAGTCATATGTTAGAGTTACAGAGGAAAGGTAATCATTGCTCAAGTCCTGGCTCTGCAATATTAAATATTTAGTTATATGCCAAAATGCTGTTTATTATTCATTTTCAACTTTTAGAATTCACATACAGAAAAAACTCAAGAAATTAAAGAGAGAAGAAGAAAAGAGAAGATGAAGAAAATAGAAGGAGTGATAATTTCCTCATCTGATTAAATAAGGAGCCAAAGAAATGCCATTGAGATGATATATGAGTTGAGGAACTGGCTTGGCTGCTAACTGTCTGTGTGACCTGGGTAAGCAAATTCTCTGCCACAGGTCCTCATCTGTAAAATAGGAATACATACTGAGAGCGCTTATCTGAAATGCTTGAGGCTAAAGTGCTTCTGATTTTGAATTTTGTAATATTCATACATATGCAATGACATATGTTGGAGATGGGACCCTAGTACAAATATCAACGCCATTTATGTTTCATATACCTTATACACCTAGTGTAAAGGTAATTTGATATATTTTTTTCTTTTTGGGGGATAGGGACTGACTATGATGCCTCAGCTGCTCTATAACTCCTGGGTTCAAGCTCTCCTACTACTGGACTTGGCCAGTAGGGCAAGGTTATTAGATACTATTACTGCTAGTTGTTATTAGATACTATTATTGCTGTTATTTCTATGGGAAGTTCTAAGCAGGGGAAAGAGCAGCTTTTGGGCAAATGAGATCTTCATGCCAGAATGCCAACGGAAAACAGACAAACTGGTAAATCAAGAAATAGTGCTATAAGCATATTAACCTGAGAAATGGAGATAAACACCAGGAAAAGTGAAATCAGAAGCAGCCAGAGTGTTTGCCTCTAAAAACCAGGACTCAAGGTGAGAAGGAGTCAGAGTGCGACTATTTTTTAGCATGAGCTCTTTATATTTTTCACTGTCTTTCCTGAAGTGCTGGGAATTGTACCCAGGGTCTTTTGCATGCTAAGCACACACTACCACTGAGCCATATTCCAGCTCTTTTTTTTTTTTTTGGTACCAGGGATTGAACTCAGGGGTACTTGACCACTGAGCCACATCCCCAGCCCTATTTTGTGTTTTATGTAGAGACAGGGTCTCACTGAGTTGCTTAGCGCCTCACCGTTGGCTGAGGCTGGCTTTGAACTCTTGATTCTCCTCAGCCTCC
Source organism: Geosciurus inauris (assembly GCA_004024805.1). NCBI lineage: Eukaryota > Metazoa > Chordata > Mammalia > Rodentia > Sciuridae > Geosciurus > Geosciurus inauris. The sequence goes on along the minus strand of PVHX01008245.1, from coordinate 82,972 downwards.
CTAAGTGCAGGGATTATAGACGTGCGCCACCACACCCGGCTCCAGCTCTCACCTTTTTAAAAGCGTACACTTTTTAAATTATGAAATTATATTTTCATTCATTTTAGTACTTTATAGACATAGTATAAAATTCAAAAGCCACAAAAGGTACTTCTAGTTTTCTAGAAGTTTTCTCTACTTCTGCTCCTAGTAAACCTGTTTTCCCCTCTAGAAGTCCTCATTTGTTTAAAAGTATATAACCATATATATGTGTATATGCATATGTTATGTCATTTTTAAAAAATTATTTTTAGTTGTAGACAGACACAATACCCTTATTTTATTTTTATGTGGTGCTAAGGATTGAACCCAGTGCCTCACATATGCTGGGCAAGCACTTTATCACTGAGCCACAACCCTAGCCCTGCATTTTACTTTGGAAAAAAAGTTTTAAGCAAATACATTTACGCTAAGAAAAGAAAAAAAGTACAAGATGAAAAGAACAATTCATGGGGCTGAGGTTGTGGCTCAGTGGCAGAGTGCTTGCCTTGCATGTGTGAGGCACTGGGTTCGATCCTCAGCATCACATAAAAATAAGTAAAACAAATAAAGACACTGTGTCCATGTATAACTAAAAAATATTTTAAAAGGAACAATTCATGACCTAATCAATTAAATTTAATATTTTAGCGTATTTCTTGCCAGATTGTTTTTAGTCATTATTATTTTGTTGCTTTAAATAAATTGTTTCTATTGTTAGCTGTCCATAACGATTAATAATCTTTGCCTGAAGCAAAGGATTTTAAAGACAAATTTCCTGTACCTAATTTTGGAGTTATCAAAATAAAAAATAACAGGTCAAATCAAATTGCCAGCTTTTCAGACATCCTTGAGAAAGCCATTGAACAAGATTTGTCTGTACAGCTAGTTCAATCTGCTATGTTTTGCAACAAAGTGTTTTGCATGATGAATTGGGTGCAGTGTGCGTTTTTTTTAAATACTGTTTTTTAGTTGTAGATGGACATGATATCTTTACTTTATTTATTTTTATGTGGTGCTGAAGATTGAACCCAGTGTCTTATGCATGCGAGGCAAGTGCCCTACCACTGAGCCACAATCCCAGCCCCTGGCTGCAGTGTTTTAATAGTTGCACATGGGTAGTTAGCTAAGCCTATAATACCATCACATTCTAATTTATGATTTCCTTTTTAGTTTTTATTTCTTGACCAGCAGCTGTAAGTCTCCAAATATTTTTTTTTTCCTCCAAACCAGCATTTTTAAAAAATAAGTCCTCTTGATCTGTTTACCCAGATGTTTTTCAAATGCTGCAAAATTTTGGGGGGTTTCATCTTTACTTTTTCTATTCCAATTTTCCTGGTTTCTCCACCAAAAAATATTGACAATTCTGTAGCTATATCTTATTCTTTTTTCTTTTTCTTTTTTCTGCTTTCTTTTTTTTTACTCCACTTCTACTGTTTTCTCTTTGGATACTGAAAGATCATCTTCAATTTTTCATAAACATCACTAATTTAATGTCTCTAAGTAGTATCATTTTTACTCTTTGCCCTTGATATGAATTTTAATCCTGATACTGTATGTTTGGTTTTCTAAAAGTGTTTCTTGCCTTTTTAATTTTGATTTTTGCTTTTGACGGTGCAGAGGATTGAACTCAAGGCCTTGAGTGTGCTAGGTAAGCGCTCTATCACTGAGCCATGATCTACGGCATTTTATTGCAGAAGAAAAATTTACAGAATTTACTTAGTTTCTGTTGTAATTTTCAGAGGTCCAAGCCTTTGAAGAAGGTGTTTTCATTCCCCTGCGGGTGTGAAGGGGTAAGGGGGGGTTGACTCTGTTTTGGAATGAGCCTATTTGAGGATCTGATTCTTCCTCCTAGAATAGGGTCTGAGCACACCAGGGAGTGATCCTCCTGTCTCAGCCTCCCAAAATGCTGGGATTACAGGCCGCACCAGGCTTCTTTAACTTCAGCTACCTTTTGCTGCATAATAAACCACTTCAAAACTCAGCAGCTTAAACCAGGAGTGGTGCACATGACTGTAACCCCAGCAATGCCAGAGGGTGAGGCAGGAGGATAACAGGTTTGAGACCAGCTTCAGCAATTCAGCAAGACCCTGTCTCAAAATTTTTAAAAAGGGCTGAGGAAGTAGCTCAAAGGTACAGAACCCCTAGGCTGGGGCTGTAGCTCAGTGGTTGAGCGCTTGCCTAGCATGCGTGAGGCACTGGGTTCGATCCTCAGCACCACATAAATATAAAAACAAATAAATAAAGGTATAAAAAATACAACAACATTATTAAAAGAAAGTTTCAAAGGTACAGAACCCCTGGGTTCAAACCCTGGTACCATAAACCAACCAACCAAAACAAAACAAAACAAATAAACAAAAAACCCCAGCAGCTTAAAACAATACCATTTATTAGCTAGTGATTTTGTGATTGGCAGTTTGAGTTAGGTTCAGATGGACAGTTCCACTGGTCTCAGCTAGACTTCACTCATATAACTCAGACAGCTAGTGGTCAATGCCTCCCTCAAAACTAGCAATGGCCTGCTTGATCAATCACATGTTCCTCATCATCCAGCAGCTAGCTTGGTTTGGTAAGATAAAATGAGGGGGTTGGCTGCACATGTCCGAAAACAGGGAAAGCTCTAATGTGTGTTTTTCTTTTAAGTCCCTGTTTCATATTTGCCACTGTCTCATAACAAGCTCAGAGACAGTAAGAGAGGAGAATATTCACAGCTATGTATCTAATGAAGGGAATCATTCTTTTTTAAAAACATTATCAGATATTTTATGCTTCTATTTTAAATTGTAGTGATTCATATTTGTTTTCCATATTGATGACAAATTATCCATTTTTAGTAGTCATGGAACAAACAGAATCATGGCTTAAATTTATAATTTACATAAACTAATTTCAATGTACTTCTAAAACTCTAATCAGATTTCTGATAGTTATGAGTCATTTCCCCCTTCTAGAAAGATGAAGACGGCTCTCACTTCTGCCCACCTGCAGCCATCACTGTGCTCAGTTCCACAGTGCTACTCCCCGTGTAGTGATTAGGCACCTGAAAGTACTCACAGTGAGCCTGCAGGTGGAAGGAACCCCGCCTCCTGCAAGCTGAGCCAGGGGACTGGAGTTCTCTCCTGGTAGGAAGGTAGTCAAGGCAGACAGCATTCTTTCTTTTTTGTTTCACTGTGTTTTTGTACTGGGGACATTGTTACCATTAAGAATGATTTTTCTGTGAGTGTTAAGTGTATGTATGTACTTATATAAATACATACACTGTGTGACACAATGCCCAGCAAATATCTACATTTCTGTACCATAAGTTAAGACAATGGATAAGAAAGCAAAGGTTTTCCTGCCTAAAATCTTCACACATACCAAGAATGGGCTAATAATTACATTTTTAATTCACTTCTGTTATCCTTATGATAAGCAGAAATTCATTTCAGATTATAAAAGTAAGTTAACTATAGCTGTTAGTTTTCCCCATTTATGCCAAGTTTTCATGTCTCATGGCTCTCTGGTGAAAGGCAGCTTTGGGAAGACCCAATAAGATGTTCCACATGGAAACTGCTGCTAGGCTCTTTAGCCTCCAGGCAGCGGCTCTTAGGAAGCTGTACTGTTACATAAAAACACTTGTCAGCACCATCAGCTGTTTGACAACTGACAATTATTGGGTGCCTCTTTAAAAGTATAAAGTCTTTTGGCAAATTTTCAAGTGAGAATTTGCCCTCAAGTTCCTTTGAGTTTCTCAAACTGACAAATGTAATTAACTCAGTAGTGCACCTGTCAAGGAGGACACAGAACCACAGCCAACATTTTATTTCATGACTGTATATTTTCAGGTGTGCAGCAGAAAGTAGAAGAGGGGAAGGGACTTTTGTGTGAGGGCTAAAAAGTACACAGAGGATAACTTAAAAGTCTCAAACAAGATTCCTATAGTAAATGTATTTTCTGATCTATAGCTATGACCAATGTTGCCTAAATTTTCTGTTTTTCTCAAAAGAATTCAGAATATCTACCTTTCCAGGCTAAAGAATCAACTGTATAGACAGCGGTTTTGTTTTGTTTTAAAAATAGGCTAATTTTTTCTAAATTTCCTAAAGAATAAACCCTATGATCACCCTTTTTCTAATGACACATACAGAAGCTAAATCACAAACTGCCATAATATGATTAGAGTTTAAAATTAACTCAGGTACTTTATAAAGAGTTCTAGACAAAATTTTCTACTATTCAGAGCTTGACTCTGGTTTTAAACTCTGAATATATCATTTGGTCATTATGACTGTCAGTAGAGAAAGGAAATTAATGGTCCATGGAATTCAATTAAATGGGGCTCTGTGGATTGCCCCATAAGTTAAATGACCTTATATTTCACATTTGCAAAGGCACCTATGTTATAATAGGCCGCACATATTCTTTTTCAAAGGCTTTAGGGGAAAGTGGAAGTACGGCAGTAATCTCTCCGTCAATCCTCAGTGCCAGCCACAGCAATCAGGAGACGAGGGCAGGAAGAAATGATCACACCTGATCCGCAAGGACATTTCAAATGTAGTGTTGAGATGTCAAAACTCAGGAAATTTCTTTCAAGTTTCTACAAGTCCACTGTCTTTCCTAGCCCGAATCACTGATGCCTCCTGCCTCTAGACTCCAAGGCCGGCAGACCCCTTCCATCCTCCTTCCACCCATCCTCTGTGCTATGACACGTTCACCACTTCCTCACCTCTTGCCACTCCGTCCTCCTCCTCTATCTATTCCATTGGCTTCTCCTTCCTTAGTCTGGTCCTTAAAATGCTTGGCCTTCCCAAGGTATGTGTGTATTTATAGGCTTATATATTTGTGTATACGGATATATATAAATGTACATGCTCACACATCCATACAGTAAATTGCTCAGGAATTGTGGCAAGTTTTAAAGCTATGATTCAAATTCACACCTCCCCTCACAATTCAGTACTCTCTCTTTCCTTTTCTTCCAAGTACTGGGGATTGAACCCAGTGCCTCACACACTATAGGCAAGTACTGTCACTGAGCTACATCCTCATTCATTTATTTGTTTTGAGACAGGGTCTCACTGTGTTGCCCAGGTTGGCCTCAAACTTATGATCCTCCTGCCTCAGCCTTCCAAGTAGCTGGGGTTACAGGTATGTGAGATAACACCCCGTTCCCAACTGTTCTCTCTTTTCTACCAGATGAAACAACCACCTAGATTTTCTCTATTAGTAGTTCCTTTCTGGGATCTAGTTCTGCTCCCCAGGTTTTAGGATACTGCTGACCTCCAACAAGCTATAGTCAAAGGCCAAGCCATAAGCTAACTTCTCAGAGTCAAGGAGCACAGTGCCCACTCTCACATTGTTGTTTACAGAGAACACTACATGACAGGGACATCTTTGTTCCAATCTGTGCTTATATGTTCGTGTCTCTACTAGAAAAAACTATATTTGAGAATGACAAAGCCCAATTGAGCATTTCCTTGTTTAGCACCAGTATTTTTTTTTAACTCGCTGGTATGCTTAGCTTTAAAGTTCAGGTATAGCAGATTTGTAAGTTTGAAAATGCCAAGGGGATCACAGATCCAGGCTTAAAAGGTTGAATGCTTCTTGCAGGGCAGGATACCTTAATGATGGCTTCATATCAATTTCTGTGTTCATTTAAGAGCAAGCAAAGGTTTTTGGGGGTTTTTTTTTGGTACTAGAGCTTGAACCCAGGGGTACGTAAGAACTGAGCCATATCCCCAGCCCTTTTTTATAATTTAGAGACAGTGTCTCACTGAGTTGCTTAGGGCCTCACTAAATTGCTTTGAACACATGATCCTCCTGCCTCAGCCTCCCAAGCAGCTGGGATTACAGGTGTGCATGACTATATCCAGTAAGCAAAGCGTTTTGTTTTGTTTTGTTTTTAAATGAGAAAAAAGGTCCACAAGTGTTGGATTCATTTAAAGGCAGGCACCCTATTTATCTTTGTATCCTGTCCTAGGCCTAGCCCAGAACCTAGAATGGTACTGGCACATGGAAGGCACTTAGTACACTATTCATTTCTAATGATGGCTTATGAAGATGAACAGCTTTGAATAACTGCTCCCAGTCTGAATTTAGATATACCAAGTAAACTGAGGCCATGGAGTGGCATCTGCTCCTGTGAACCACTTCCAAGGGAGTCATTACGTTCAGATACAGAGAGAGCTACTAATAAGTGTATTTTCAAATGGTATCTTGCTCATAGAACAAGAGATTGACAATCCCTCCAGGTCCCCTGAACTAGGATCGAACTCAGGGCTTCACATATGCCAGGCAAGTGCTCTACCACTGAATTATATCTCAAGCTCTTTATTCTTTATTTTGAGACTGGCTCTTGCTAAATTGCTCAGGCTGACCTCAAACTTGTAATCCTCCTGTCTCAGCCTCGAGTAGCTGGGAATACAGGTATGTGCCACCATTCCTGGCTAACTTGCCAGTTGTAAATTCCAGGCTCCTTTTAGGGTTTTGGGCCTCACTTACCCTGGCAAATTTCCATGACACTTTCATAGGTGGGGTGAGACTGAAAGCAGCGTCAGGGATGTGGATTCCTCTGAGACTCAAGACAAGTGTGAGAAGTTAGGAAGCTGTCAAGCATTTACCTGTGTTTGGGAGTCTTGCTTCTGTTTTGCAGAAAAACAAACGTTTAAGGCAGCACTTGCAAAATTATAATGCATCATCCTAACAAAAGGATGTCAAAAGCTTTGATTTTCTCATCTGTAAAATTCAAGATAATCGACACTCATGAAGTTGTTCAGAGGACATAATGAATTCTTCAGCAATTTTTTTTTTTTTTGGTACCAGGGATTGAACTCAGGAGTACTTGACCACTGAGCCACATCCCCAGCCCTATTTTGTGTTTTATTTAGAGACAGGGCCCAGCATCTTAAGCATTCTTTACATATATTTTTTATTTTCTCTCTTAATATTCTTCCCGGCTGGGCGCGGTGGTGTACACCTGTAATCCCAGCACTCTGGGAGGCTGAGACAGGAGAATCGCAAGTTCAAAGGTAGCCTCAGCAACAGCAAGGCACTAAGCAACTCAATGAGATCCTGTCTCTACATAAAACACAAAATAGGGCTGGGGATGTAGCTCAGTGGACAAGTACCCCCGAGTTCAATCCCCAGTACCAAAAAAAATTCTTCCAGGAAGATCTTAGAAACTAACCACAAGGGGCTGGGATTGTGGCTCAGTGGTAGAGCGCTTGCCTCGCATGCGTGAGGCACTGGGTTCGATCCTCAGCACCACATAAAAATAAATCAATAAAGATATTGTGTCCACCTACAACTAAAAAATATTTAAAAAAAAAAAAAAAAAAAAAGAAACTAACCACAAATACCAATCCCTGATCCAGCTTCCTCCAGTAACTTAAGATAGCCTAGCTTTGTTTCTAGTCAGACCTGACAATTAAGATCTTAGAGGAACCAACGTATCATGTTATATTGACCTTTGATAGCAAACAACAACAAAACTAATTAGAATCTATTTTATTGTTCAGTATTTTAGTACAGTATTTAAAGACCTGATTTTCTGGACTCTGGGGAAAGGATGACAGAATAGTTCTGAATCAACACAGATATCTTCCCAAAGCTGATAAAACAACTAGATAAGAAATCTAAAAACCGATAGTTATAAAGAAACAGAATGGAACATGGGGTCCTAACGGTATTTGCACATCTGCAGCCAGGCAGAAGTGGCTGCAAAGTATCATAGATGGAAATACCCACTGTGGTTGAGCAGGAGTTTCTAGTCAAAAGATTCTAGATCTCCTTTTGGCAAGGTCTCTGGGTCTTTGGCTTGGAAAGAAAAGCCAGAGTTCATGTATATTTCCTCTGCTTCCCTCAGCCTGCAATCCCAGATCTTTTGCTTTTAGGTTTCCCCCGTTTTCCAGGATTTTTCTTTTTGTGGTTCTGGGTTGGAACCTAGGAGCTTGGAACTGCAATTCTTGTTCTTGGAAAATTTACAGGAATGTGTGGCTGACTAGCTTGAGTTTTCGTTGTCGTCGTCATAACCAGTGCATTCACTTATTCAGCGAATATTTACTGGGCATATACTACAAGTTCTAGACATTGCTCCAGCCTTGAGGATAGAGAGATGAACATAACAGACAAGGTCTCTGTTCTCACAAAGCTTAAAATTTATTGAGGAGAGGGTCTGGGGTTGTAGATCAGTGACATGTATGAAGCCCTGGATTCAATCCCCAGCACAGAAAAAAAGTTATTGAGGGAGAAACAAACATATAGACAAAAAATATCAGTGGTAAATGCTATTAAAGGGGGTGTAATAAGAAATGACCACTTCAGATTAGTGATACTTCCTCTCAGAGGGAGTCTCCCGTAAACTGATATCTGAATGGCGACAAGGAATTAACCAGCAGGATATTCCAAAAGAAGAATCCATCAAATGCTAAGGTGCTAAAATGGAAATAAATTTTGTTAATTCCAGGAAGGTGGAGGAAAGAGCCAATTAGCCTAAAGCATATGACGTTTAAAAGGAAGGTAGAGACCAAGCAACATAAAGAAGTCGGGGCTAATTCTAAATACCTAAAGATGTTTAAGCTGGTTTAGAAATGACATCATCAGAACTATTTCTAGGGCTAAGGATGTAATTCAGTGATAGAGCACATGCATAGTATGCATGAGACCCTGGGTTCCATCCTAGCATGCCCCCCACCCCCAAAACACACACAAAACATTTTCAGTAAAACTAAGTGTTATGGGCCAAACTGCTTATCTTCCAAATTCCCATGTTGAAGTTCTAATCCCTAGTACCTCAGAATATGACTGCATTTGGAGACAGGTCTTTTAAGAGATTAAGCTAAATGAGGCCTTTAGAGTAGGCTCTAATACAGTACAACTTGTGTTCTTTTAAGAAGAGATTAGAACTCACAGAGAAATACCGCGGCCCAAGCACACATGATGATTGATAGTTTAGTGAGGAGACTGCAAGAAGGCAGCCATTTGCAAGCTAAAGTGAGAGGCCTCAGAAGAAACCAAACCTGCCAACATCTTGCTCTTGGACTTCTAACCACCAGAATTGTGAGAAAATAAACTTTTGTTGTTTAAGTGACCCAATCTGTGGTGTTTTGTAATGACAGCCCTAGCAAATGAGCATATTAAGTACTAAGGTATCTGTCAAATCCCCAAATCCAAGTGGGTGGGGACAAAGTACCAACAAACAACAGAGACCTGCACACCGTCCGCATCTGCACAGGAGGAAGCAGAGAGTGCAAAGGGAGACACATGAGGGACAGGGAGGAAGAGACCCCATATGGCCAACACGGATTCACCAGAAAGTAGCGTGGGCCACGCTGAGAGCCAAAACTCATGCTGGGAAGAACGATGCCCAAGCCAGGAGCTATGCATGGCCACCAAGCACCAGAAATGTGGCTGATCTGATATAAAATGCATGTAAGTGAAAATAGGCACTTATTTCAAATACTTAGTATGAAAAAGGAAAGTAGAATATCTCTTAATAATTTTTCTATATTGATTACATGTTAAAATATTTTGACATTCTTTCCCAAATAAAATATATTATTAAAATTAATTTGTTTCCTTTCCTTTATTTTTATCTTTCTGTGGTACTGGGGATCGAACCCAGGTCCTCATGCATTCCAGGCAAGCACTCTACCACTGAGCCACATCCCCAGCCCATGTTTCTTTTATATTTTTTAACAAGGTCAGAAACTTTGACATTGCGTTCATGGCTCACATTATATTTCCGTTAGCCAATGTTTTTCTAGACCATGCAATAAGAGTACCTAACGCACTCTGGCAGTTGTTCACCTCAAATGCAGGTCTAATTATTTTGAGTTGTAAGCCATATAAAATGAAAGCATACATCACAAGCTTGTCTAGATAGTTTAGCATATAATCGCTGAAATAACATTAGCATGTATGTAGAACTTGCCTTTGGGAGAATGTTAATTTTCTCAAGAAGAAAGAGAGAGGGGAAGAAGAAAGAAGAAGAAAATGGCAGAGAAGGGGAAAGGGAACAACAGAACAAACTTCTAATTGCTCAGTTATCCTCTCACTTAGGAAGGGGGCATCCTAAAAATAGGCTTCTAAAGAAGTAGTATGATGATCTCTTCCTTAATTTGAATATTAAAGCATATTCAATAAAAAATAATTTCTGTAATTATTTTTATCTAAGACCATTACACTTCACTTTGGTGCAATCCTCAATTGCAGAGAATATATATAAACAAAAACTTGGGAGTCCTCTGCTTTTGTAAAGCACCACAAGTTACAGATATTGTTGGAAGACACAGCTGCAGTTCTCAAACACAGGTCTCTAGATGCTGCCTTATATAATCCTACCAAGTATTCTGTTCTGCTTTGACAGTCTTAATCACCATGGCAACCAGAACCCTGGAAGCACTTGGGCTTTTGATCATTTTCTGACAGTATTCAAATCTTTTTCTAACATTTTTCTCACTTCATCACTACTATAACTACATGCAAACACTATTATAAGCAAAACACCATTCATTTTACCCATTTCTTGCTCTCTGGACTATGTTTTCTTACACAGGAAATGGAAGAGGAGCTAATTTATTGTGCACATATTATAAAAAGGCATTTTTAAAAAATATTTATTTTTTAGTTGTAGGCAGACATAATATCTTTATTTTATTTTTATGTGGTGCTGAGGATCGAACCCAGTGCCTCACGCGTGCTAGGCAAGCAGGCTACCACTGCGCCATAACCCCAGCCCCATAAAAAGGTATTTTTGATTAAGAAAAATACTCCATTAAGATAGTCACGGCTGAGAAAAAGGCTCTGACAACACAGATGAATGGTTCATACAAGGTAGAAAGATACATTTCCAAAGTAAAAAGAGAAGTTATTGTATCTCAAATAAGACATTATACAGAAAATATGAACTTTGTATGCATTGAAACACACTTTTTGGCTCAGCTCATATAGTTAAAAAGTGCAAGTGAGAGGGAACCAAGGGGGAAGGAGGAGGAGAAGGAGAAGAAGAAGAAATACAAATGGCTAAGGAGCACATGAAAAGACTACTCAACATTTTAGCTATTCAGGAAAGGCAAATTAAAACCACAAAAACACCACTGTAACTCAGTAAGATGTCTAATAAAAAATGAGTCGGTGGGCAATGGAAACACTACGAAGTCTCAAACACTGGAAAACAGTTTGGCAGTTCTTCAGAAGGTTAGAGTTACCATAAGAGCCAACAGTTCTACTCCTTGGGATATAGCAAAAAGAACTGAAAACCTGTGTCCACGTAAAAACCTACGCACAAATGTTCACAGCACTATTATTCATAATAGCCTCAAAGTATAAAACAACTCAAATGTCTACCAAAGATGACTGGATAAACAAAATGTGGTAAACACTTATCATGGAATATTAAATGGTAATAAAAGGAATAAATAACTAATACACACTATAAAATAGACAGACCTCAAAAGCATTATGTTAAATGAAAGAAGCCAATAATAAAAGACCACAACTTACATGAAATGCCCAAAACAAGTAAATCCATAGAGACAGTAGATTGATTAGTGGTTGTCAAGGTAAGAGTTTAGGGGAATGGAGATCATGGCTGATAAGTATTGGATTTCTTCTTGAGATGAATAAAATGTTCTAAAATGAGATTGTGGGAACAGCTGCATAATTCTGCAAATACACTAAATTGTTTAATAGTAAACTTTGGGTTAATTTTACTGTATGTAAATATAGCTCCATAAAGCTGGAGGAGAAGAAGAGAATAAAAAAGGGTGAAAGCTATTGTAACTATGTTCATGCTTTAAACAGTTGGAGAGCTGGTGGTGCTGGTGCTAGTGGTCCAGTACACCTGCAATCCAAGCCACTTGGAAGGCTGAGGCAGGTGGATCACAAGTCCAAATCCAGCCTGGGCAATTTAGTGAAATCTTATCTCAAAATTTTAAAAAATACGAAGGACTGGGAATGTAGCTCAGGGACAAGTGCCCCGGGGGTTCTATCCCCAACAACACACACACACACACACACACACACACGGAGTTTGAGAGCCCAGGTGCTGCAAGTTATGCAAGGGAGCTCATGCGTGTTTTTTTGTTTTTTTTTTCCACAATGTTTTTTTTTAATTTTTTTTTTAATTTTATTGCTTTGTACATGGTGCTGAGGATCGAACCCAGGGCCTCAGACATGCAAGGCAAGCGCTCTACCACTGAGCTACAATCCCAGCCCTCATGCATGTTTTTAATTGCATTTCTACCCTTTAAATCTACCATTCCTTTAACTTTTTATTTGCCTTAATTTCCAAAGGCACACAGAGTTATATAGGAAACACGGTCAATAGACAGGCAAAATCAAGCTAGTAGTGAGCAAAAGGCTGCCTTGGGCTTTGGTTTTTGAAATTTCCTCATAGAGTATTTCAGAGAACAGACAGTTTTATCTCTGATTTTTCTGTACCCAGTAGAGAATGTGGTATATACTGGGTGCCTGTTCAATGTTGAATAAATAAATATCCCTGTACAATGATGCAGGACAAAGAAAACAAATCAAAGTATGCAAACATAAAATGTTCACAACATTTAGGAAAACAAGAGACAAAACCTAGGCCTACCAAGTTGAATTACAATTACAACATTCCTTAAAAACTAAATAAACCTATAAAGCAAAAGAAAAGGTTTATCTTACGAGCAAACCATAGGAGATAAGAACACTATCTTGGGACCTTCCTGTAGCCAAAATTAACAAAGTACTTATAGCACGCAAGACACTGGCCAATGATGGAACACTCCATCATTACTTTGGTCAGATATTTTATCCCCTCAAAAGAAAAAGTAAAAGAAACAGACAAGTAAACAAATATACAAAATTGCAACAACAGGTTGCACATTCAACTATATTTCTAAGATCCTTGGACCTCAATACTCTAATACATGAAATCAGATGTGAACCGAGTATAGTGCTAGTAATGCACATAAAACCACAAACAGAACAGCTCAATTTGAGTAAAATATAAGTTTTCCTCCTTTTCTATTGTCTTTTCACCTAAGATTAAATAGTGTCAAAGGAAAAAAAAAGTTAGTATCACTTCTATACAAGTATTTATTAATATTCTATCCATAACTTTCAGACACTTAAACCAACCAACCAGAAAAAAAATGCAGAACTACAGAAAAGTTTAAAGAAGAATCCACTAACCTTAAGCCATTGAATAGCTGCTTGGATTTATCCAGAAGGTAACAAAAGTCCGTAACTGTTTTCCTCTCTCCCTGTGGGATATCATCTTCAGCACCTCCAGAGGACATGATTTCTTTAAGAGCAAATTCGGTCCTGTAAGGAAACATATGTTCATTTACTTTGTCAGTAAAAATAAAAACTGAAGCAAAATTTCACTATACAATCTAATGAGATATTTTTCCCAAGATATAAAATTCTTCTGATTATACTCAAATCACCAAAATAATTTTATAAGATGGTGTTGGAAAACAGATAATTTTGTGTCACTGATGGGAATGAAAATTGGTAGCAATTTTTTATAATATTCTTAGTAAATATTCTTTGAATACCTATTCTGTTCTAGATGTTGCTGTGTACGTTTAACAAATCTAAATTACTGATACTTTTCACCTATTCATTTGATCCAATCTGTAAATCCATCCTGGAAAATGACCATAAATGACCATCTTATCCACATTTCATTATCACAACAATTTTTTTTTCTGGCTGTACTGGGGAGTGAACCCAATGGTGCTTTACCACTGCACTATATCCCCAGCCCTTTTTCTTAGATTTTTGAATTATTTTGTGGTGCTGGGGATAGGAACCAGGGCCTCACTCAGGCTAAGCACTCTATCACTGAGCCACACCCCCAGCCCATCCCCAGCCCTTTTTATGTTTTGAGACAGGGGTTCACGAAATTCCTGAGGCTGGTTTGGAATTATCGATCTTCCTGGCTCAGCCTCTCAAATTGCTGGGATTACAGGTGTGAACTATTGCATCTGGCTTAAATTTATTTTGGGGACAAGGTCTCAATAAATTGCCATGCTTAAACCTGCACTCTTCCTGTCTCGGTCTCCCAAGTCCCTGGGTAATAGGCATGTACCACCATGCCCAGCTTATTACAACAATTAAAAACTGAAAACTTAAGCTGGGCATGGTGGCGAAACCCTGTAATCCCAGCACTTAGGGAGGCCGAGACAGGAGAATCAGAAGTTCAAAGCCAGCCTCAGCAATAGCGAGGTGCTAAGCAAATCAGTGAGACCCTGTCTCTACATAAAACAAAATAGGGCTGGGGATGTGGCTCAGTGGTCGAGTGCCCCTGAGTACCAAAACAAAAACTGAAAACATAAAGACCCCCAAAAGGGAAACTGTGAAGTCCTTCACTTAACAATCACTGCATGCTCGCTACTCTATCACTAACTGACATTTATATTTTGGAAGGTGAGGCAATAATACAAGGATACTTCAGTATGAAAGGGACATAAAATAGAGGTGTATATATATATGTGTGTGTATATGTATATGTATGTGTGTGTATATATACACACACATAGAAGTATATATTAAAGATATTTTATTGAACCAAAGCTGTCTTCATATGTAATCAATTCTATTAATCAGCCATTGTTTTTTAATCAGCCATTTTTTAAATGGTAAGCTATACTAAACTAAAAAAAAGGAGATCTCATTTTTTTTTTTTACAGACAGGAATTTCTTGGACAACATAGGGACATTTGGCCCCAGTGTAGGGTGAAAAAATAGGCAGAGGAGACAAGGGCCAGAAAGCAGAGCTGGAAGATAGGGTATGGTGCAGTTATTTTGGTGAATATTTTTCTCTCCAACACTGTCTTGAACAGGCAATTGTGGTTGCAAGGCAGGAAAATTGTCAGTAAGCCTAGCTGTCACGGAGCTTCAGGGTAACACAAGGGTTGCACTGGAGCCAGCTGGCAGTGTCACTTATAACCATGGAATGGCACTGGGTGGCCTGTGAATGTGCACGTGTTCCCTCTTCCTCCACTTCTTTCCTCATTCCAAGGACAAGCGGGAAACAGATCTTAAAACGTGCTGCCTGGAGCAGGGCGCAGTGGCGCATGCCTGTAATCCTAGCACTTTGGGAGGCTGAGGCAGGAGAATCGCGAGTTCAAAGCCAGCCTCACCAATGGCGAGGCGCTAAGCAACTCAGTGAGACCCTGTCTCTACATAAAACACAAAATAGGGCTGGGGATGTGGCTCAGTGGTGAGTGCCCCTGAGTTAAATTCCTGGTACCAAAAAAAAAAGTGTTCACACAGTAACAGAAAAACCTCTGGCACTAAGTAGGTCTACTCCCCGACACACACTCAGCATCCTATTCATTCCCTAAACCCTGTAGGAAAGGCACCAATGAGGTGCCGACCAGGCTGCAGCTTTCCCTATTCCATCTCATAATCTTTTTTTTTTTTTTTTTAGTTGTAGATGGACACAATGTCTTTATTTTATTGCTTTGTATGTGGTGCTGAGGATCGAACCCAGGGCCTCACGCATGCGAGGCAAGCGCTCTACCACTGAGCTACAATCCCAGCCCGAGGCAGGCTTTTTTTTAAATGTATTTTTTTAGTTGTAGATGGACACAATATCTTTAATTTTATGTGGTACTGAGGATTGAACCCAGTGCCTCACACATGTGAGGCAAGCACTCTACCACTGAGCCAGAACCCCAGCCCCTAAGGCAGGCTTTGAACTTGCAATCCTCCTGCCTCAGCCTCCCCAAAACTGGGATTACAGGCATGTGTCACTGTGTCCGGCCAGCCTCAGCAATTTAGCAAGGCCCTAAGCAACTTATGAGATCCTGTCTCTAAATAAAATACAAAAAAGGGGGTGGGGATGTGGCTCAGGGGTTAAGTGCCCCTGAGTTCAATTCCCAGAACAACAACAACAACAACAAAAAACCTCAAAGAAACAAAATTCCTCTCCTTGCAGAATTGTAATTGGCTAATTACAGAACGAGGGTAGAAAAGCAGAAGATGATCTGGAATACCTTATGCCAAAAATAAAGTGCTCAAAAAACTGATAGAGACAGGTCAAAGGGATTTAGAATCCAATCTGAAGATTCCATTGGCCAAAATGGAAGAATTTCATCATCAAAATAAATAATGATAGCAGCAGATTCTAATCTATTGAACAATAAATCATAAGGCAATATCAATATAAACAAATGAATAAATCAATGGAAAGTTTGACAGTGAGATTATTTCAGAGCATAAAATACACATTAATTACAAAAGGGAAAAGTAACTTCTGGTAGTAAAATCTGGCAGACATTACCTTGAACAAATGAGCAAAGTAAACATTGTTAGTAATCAAGCCAAGTCTAAATCCTGTACAGTGAGAAGAGATGTTCCTGCCAAAGACACATAACCCAACTCTACTCATGAGGAAACAGACAAAACCAACCCGGGAGACACACTACAAAATAACCAATTTAAAAATCTTCAAAATATCAAGGCCGTTCCTCCAAAGAAAAGGTAAGACTCAGATGCAATGCCTGACTCTGAACTGGTGCTTATGCTGTAGATAATGTTATTGAGACAAGTGGAAAGGCTTGAATGGGGTCTGAGGACTAGATGAGAGTAATAAATCAATAATAAGAAAAATATTAAATCTCAGCAGTAAAAGACAAAATGCAAACCAAATACAACAAAATTAGCACATTAAAAATACATTAGTTATAGCAGCTGAGTAACTGAAACAAGCATATTTGCTAGAGGCAGTGTAAATGAGCTCAAACCCATGGGCTTCACCAAATGTATCAGGGCACATGGAATAGTCATTCTATTAGATATAGCAATTACACTTTTGGAAATTTATCTTATGAAGATGTTAACTATCATTACTGGTAAATTACTGTTAATACAGGGAACTGGTAAAGAATTGCTAGCTTGCTGGATGGTCTCAGTTTAGCATATGTCATCTTTCAAAACCTGTCTCTCTTTCCAGTATTACCTACTACTTGAACACAATGACTATTCACCAACTACAATGAAAATATTGCAAGTCTCTGAACAAATCCTACTCTTTTATGTTATTCTTTCTGCCTATTTTGTTCATCTGACAAATTTATATCATAATTAAAGATACTATTCAAATGACATCTTTTCAGTAAAATTTTCCTTCACAATGTAATCTCTCCCTCACACCTACTTAAGATCAAGTAAATAGGAAGTTCTCTAGTTATTCCTTAAGTTATTCCATAAGAAGTTAAACAAACAACCATCATTTGTTTAAAAAAAAGAAGAAAGACAGACAGACAGACAGACAGACAGTCAGGGCACACGCCTTTAATCCCAACTACTCATTGGATTGAGGCAGGAGGACTACAAATTCAAGGCCAGGCAGAGCAACATAGTGAGACAACATGTCAACAAAAGAAAGAGAAAAGTGGTGGTGCATGCCTGTGATCCTAGCTACTTGGGAGGATGAGGTAAAGATCCCAAGGTTTGAGGCTAGCCTCAGCAACATGACAGATCTTGCCACAAAATAAGATTTAAAAACAGCTGTACTCAGCGGAAGAGTGCTTGCCTAGCATGTGTGAGGCCCCAGTACCACCAAAAAACAAAAACAAAAATGAAAAAGAAGGAAAGAAAGAAAGACAGATATGAGATGCATCACCAGCAAAATTTCCCTAAATGAAATAGTGTCCTTTAAGCAAAAGGAAAATAACATCAAATGAAAGTTTGATGATGCAGGAAGAAATCCAGAGCAAGAGACAGAAAATGTATGAGTAAATCTTAATGAATATGGACAGTAAGAAGCAACCTGAATGAATATTTACAGTATAAAACAAAAATAAGCCAGATGTGGTAGCACGCACCTGTAATCCCAGCAATTTGGGAGGCTGGGGCACGAGGATCGCAAGTTTGAGGGCAGTCCCAGCAACTAAGCAAGGCACTAAGAAATTCAGTGAGACTCTGTCTCAAAATTTTAAAAAAAGGGTTGGGGCTGTAGCTCAGTGGTAGAGTGCTTGCCTAGCATGTGTGAGGCACTGGAGATGTAGCTCAGTGTCATAAAGTACCCTGGTTTCAATCCCCAGCACAAGGAGGAGAAGGAGAAGGAAGAGGAGGAGGAGGAAGGAAGGAGGAGGGAGGAGGGAGGAGAAGTGGGAGAAGGAGGAGAGGGAGGAGGAGGAAGAGGAGAAGGAGAAGGGCTGGGGCTGCAGCTCAGTGGCAGAGTGATTGCCTTGGCACATGTGAGGCAGTGGGTTCAGTCCTTAGCACCACATAAAAATAAGTAAAATAAAAGGGCATTCTGTCCATCTACAACTACAAAAAAATTTTTTTAAAAAAGAAAAGAAGGGGCTGGGATTGTGGCTCAGTGGTAGAGCGCTTGCCTCGCATGCGTGAGGCCCTGGGTTTGATCCTCAGCACCACGTAAAAATAAGTAAAAATAAAGATTAAAAAAGAAAAGAAAAGAAAAGCAATTAGTTAAATACAAAACATATACACAATAGCATCATCAAATCTAAAAGGTGCTCTTTGAAAAGATTTTAATAAAACCCTGCAAGGTGGGCTAGGGGTAGCTCAGTGGTAGAGCACGTGCTTGGCACATTTGATGCAAATGGTTTAACTCTTTGTACAAAAAAAAAGCAAAACCCTAGTATTGGTGAGCTAGGGAATAAAATAATAACCAATATCAAAAATGAAAAAGGGATATTACTACAGAATAAAAAGATTGTTAGCACAAATATTTTGCATAGCTTTATGCCAATCGATTTGAACATTCAGATAAAATAAAGAGTGAGAAAAACACTTTTTAACAACATGATACAAAAAGAACTAGGAAATTTAAACAGTTCTCTATTAAAGAAATTGACAGCCTAACTGAAAACCTATCAATGACAAAAACTCCAGGCCCAGATCATTTCACAGGCAAATTATACAAAATATTTGAAGAAGAAAAAAATACCAATCTTATACAAACGTTAAAGAACATGGAACAAGGAACATTCCAATTCATTTTATGAGACCAAAACAACTTTGATACCAAAAATTAACAAGGATATTATGAGAAAGAACAATTTCAGGCCATTCCAACTAATGAAGACAGATGCAAATACACTAAACCAAACATTAACAAGTCCAATTCAGCAATATATAAAAAGAACATGGCAAAACTAGGCTTATTTTAGGAATCTCAAGTTGATTTGATATTTGAAAATCAATCACTGTAATCACTTACCACATAAGGAGAATGAAGGCGAAAAATCATACGACAGTTGCTCAACAGATGCAGAACACTCATTTGATAAAATCTAACGTTGACTCACAAATAAAAAAAATTCAGAAAACTAGAAAGAAAAAGAGAACTTCTTAAATTCATAACGATATGGATTTTAAAACTACAGCAATAAGCATACTTTTGGTGAAATGGTGATCTAGTTCCCAATGAGACTGTGAATGCCTACTATCACCAGATCTCAGTTCATACAGAACTGAATGAAGAGAAAAAGAAAGAGTAAGAAGACTAAAAAGAGATATAAAGCTGTCAGTTTTTGTGAATGATATAAACATTTCCACAGAAATTTCAAAGGAATCCACACAGAAATTATCAGAATTAACTACTGAGTTAAGACAAATTACTGAATAAAAGGTCTAAACAGAAATACCAATCATATTTCTCTCTCTTTAAGAACAAATTACTGGGGGCTGGGGTTGTGGCTCAGTGGCAGAGCACTTGCCTAGCGTGTCTGAGGCACCGGATTCTATTCTCAGCACTGCATATAAATAAATGAATAAAATAAAGGTCCATCATCTAAAAAACATTAAAAAAAAAGAAGAAGAACAAATTACTGGATAGCATAATGATGTTGAACAAATCCCCACTGGGTCATCTGGAGGTCTTGATCAAGTACTCAGTCTCACTGTACCTCACATTATGATTAATCCATTTGCTGGATATCAAGTATCTACAATATCCTACATAATGAAGACTGAAGAAAAAATAAGGAATATCTTTATATATTATTTTCTCTGAAATATAATACATAATTGACATTTTAATTTTCCAATTTTATTATTTAATTATGTTAATATTTTAAGTGACAAAACCCAGAAGAGAAGAGCATTTAGCCGGGTCTATAATCCCAGAGACTCAGGAAGCTGAAGCCAGAGAATCACAGGTTCAAAGCCAGGCTTAGCACCGTAGAGAGAACCCGTCTAAAAAAAATTTTTTTAAAAGAACTGTGGATATAAGCTCAGTGGCAGAGTGCTGCTGGGTCAACCACCAGTACTAAAAATTAAAGAAAAAAAAGAAAGAAAGAAAAATAGTATATATAGGAAGCTTCTATTTATCTAAGAAAAGGAGATGCATATATAACAATATCTGTTAACTCTTATAAAAAGCAATAAAGGTAGTACCAAAACTCCTTTAAAGACAATTAACAATGGAGAAGAGGAAAAGAACAAGATAGGAGGGAATAGAGCTTACCCGGGTTCAGAAGCACACATCTGTAATCCCAGCGACTTGGGAGACTGAGGCAGGAGGATCGCAAGTTCAAAGCCAGCCTCAGCAATTTTGCTGGGGGGGGGGCGGTACTTAGGGAGACCCTGTCTCAAAGTAAAAAGGGCTGGGAATATGGCTCAGTGGGTAAGCACCCCTGGGCTCAATCCCTAGTGCCAAAAAAACAGAAGGGAACAGAGGTAAAAAACTAGGAACTGGTAAGACTTTATCTTATTGCTTTTAATTTACAACTGTGTAATATTTTTAGATAATTTTAAAAGAAAAATTTTAAAATCAATCCCTAAAAAATAAAGAAAAATCATTTCAGTGTGTACTGCACTGATGACAAACTACATGGGAATTATTTAAAAACTGCTTTAAAACATAATAATTTGGCTGTATATCTCTACAGGGATTATCACTAGGGACAAAATGACCACAGAAAATCTCAAACCATTTACAGAATAGGATCATTGCTAGTAATGTTAATATTGATATGTTGAGATTATTATTTATTTAGGTAGAGAAAATTATTAATCATATTATTGTCATCAAAACTTATGTTTTTCAACAAGGGAAAAATTTAAGTGGACAAAAAGAAGAAATACTTATCAGCACCAAAATATAGCAAGTAACTAGAAATAAACAAAATGCAGATATACAAGACCTCACTAAAGAAAACTGCAAAACACTGAGAAATAAAGAAGACTTCTGGAAAATTAAAAATACACTGTTTATTATAACTGGAAGTCTCAAAATTATAATGATATCTATTCTGCCAAAAGTGATTTACATATTTACTGTAATACCAATCAAATTCCCAATAGCTTTGTTTGTGGAAATGGACAATTCTACAATGTATAAGTAAATGCAAAGAGTGAACAGCAGATAAGGTAATCTTGAAAAAGAACAGGATGTCAGGCACAGTGGTACATGCCTATAATCCCAGTGACTCAGGAGGCTGAAGCAGGAGGTAAGTTGAGGCCAGCCTCAGCAACTTAGCAAGACCCTGTTTCAAAATAAAAAATAAGGGGCTGGGGTTGTAACTCAGTGGTAGAGCACTTGCCTATCACACGTGGGGCACTGGGTTCGATCCTCAGCACCACACCAAAAATACTAAATAAACAAAATAAAGGTATTACAAATAAATAAATAAATAAAATAAGTGAAAAATAAAAAAAGACTGGGGATGTATCTCAGTGGTAAAGTGCCCCTGGGTTTAATCCCTGGTACCAAAAAGAAAAGAGGAGAGAACATGATGGTAGAACATTAAGAGTTTTTAAAGCTCTAGGACTGAAGACTGGTGCTCCTGCAAGGATAGAGAAACAGAAGAGCACCCAAGACAGACCCACATCTGTACAGACAGGTGGTCATGAGGAAGGTGTCACTGGAGAACGACGGGGGAAAACAGTCTCATTAAACAAAACCGCTGCATCAGTTGGATATCTAAAGCAAAAGAAAAAACGTAAGGGGCTTCGGAAGTGGCTCACTGGTAGAGCACTCGTTGCACATGGGCAAGGCCCTGGGTTCAGT
Organism: Geosciurus inauris; assembly: GCA_004024805.1. Lineage (NCBI taxonomy): Eukaryota > Metazoa > Chordata > Mammalia > Rodentia > Sciuridae > Geosciurus > Geosciurus inauris. The sequence continues at coordinate 60,984 of PVHX01008245.1, read as the reverse complement.
CCCCAGTAGGGCCAAAAAAGAAAATATATAAATCTTTATCCCTACCTATGCTATGGACTGTGGATATAAATGTGAAAGATGAAATAAAATCATTCTTTTTTTTTTTGGTACTGGGGATTGAACTCAGGGGCACTCGACCACTGAGCCACATCCCCAGCCCTATTTTGTGTTTTATGTAGAGACAGGGTCTCACTGAGTTGCTTAGCACCTCGCCATTGCTGAGGCTGGCTTTGAACTCGCGATCCTCCTGTCTCAGCCTCCGAAGTGCTGAGATTACAGGCCTGCGTCACCACACTCGGCTTAAAATCATTCTTACATAATGATACAGGAGCTGGGTGAGGTGGCGCACATCTGTAATGCTACTGACTTGGGAGGCTGAGGCAGGAAGATCACAAGTTCAAGACCAGCCTCACAGCCAGGCACAGTGGTACACGCCTGTAATCCCAGCACTTTGGGAGGCTGAGGCAGGAGGATCGTGAGTTCAAAAGATAATTTTAATGAGGTTAATGTAACCCTGATACCAAAATCAAAGAAGGGTAATTTTAAAAAGCACAAGTATAGGTCAAAAACCATATTGTATAAAGAGCCCTTATATCCACTGTTTGTAATATGAATAGATCATCAGTAATTGAAAATTTAACCTCAGGCACCAAACCAACCTCATTGGCTTAACAAAAAATAAAAGGTGAGGTCTGGGAGTTTAGTTCAGTGGTAGAGCACTTGCCTGGCATGTGCGAAGCCCTGAGTTCAACACCTGGCACCACAATCAATCAATCAACAAGACTCATGAATAAAATTAAATTATGTGATAAAATATATAAACAAAGTCAGTTCAATACACAGTTTTGGGAAGCACACAGATAAACATATCACATGGGAAAGAGATCCCTAAAAAGACACAATTATGAGCTGAACTGTGTCTCTCAATAAGATATGCTGAAGTCCTCATCCCTGGTTCCTATGAATGTGACTGATTTGGAAATAGGGGTTTTGCAGATGTAATTGAAGTATAAGATGAGATGAAGAAATACTTTTCATCCATTGTGACTGCTGTCCTCATAAGAAAAGACACAGGCACACAGAGAAGAGAAAGCCATGTGAAAACACTCACAGAGAGAAGACAGCCACAAGGAGACCAGAGCACAGATTGGAAATACGCACCTGCAAGCCAAAGAATGCCAAGGACTGCTCGCAAACACCAGAAGCTCAGAGAAAGGCATGAATAGATTCTCCTCTGAGCCCTTAAGATGGAACCAGTTCTCCAACACCTTAATTTTGGACTCTGGCATGCTAAACTGTGAGAGTATAAATTTCTCTTATTTTATTTAACCTACCCAGTCATTTCTCATTTTAGCTTTAATTAGCATTTCTCTCCTCACTAATAAGGTTCAGTGTCCTTTTCTCTGTTAAAGTAGGTCTGGGAAACTAATACTTAGCCATATAATATATAGATTCCTAGCAGAGATTACAAGGTGGGAAAACAAGTAAAATGGCAGTAAGTGAGGACAACTATTTCATGACCTATTTTGCTAAACAGAAAATTTGTCAAATTATTGACCCGTCTTATTGACAACTCTTTTTATAGGAAGTCTTCAATAAAGCAACAAGAGAATGAATAAATCCTGCTACTCTGGATTTAATTCTGAGCAAGAGGTTTACAAGATGAAAGTTTCAAAGAAATCTGGAGAGAAAATGATATGTCTGCATCACTTATTGTTAGGTCCTTAGGCCAAAGTAACTGAAAATCAGCATCTGCCCACCTAGGAATGACCTTCCTGTCAGGCCTGCCCCCAAAGAGTCCCTAACTACAGAAACCACAACGAAGACACCAAATAACGATCACAAGACCAGATGGGTTTTTTTTAACTACTTCATTGTACATGACTATATAATTAAGGTATTTTTTCCAGCAGGTTCTGTGCCTTGCAGAAGGGCAGCCTGGCAGATATTCTCTGTCAATAAACCTTTGCTTGACTCAGAGATGTGTCTCTTGTGGATATTTGCACCAGCTTCCCTAACATTTATATTGTATTCCCTATCTTACTAGGGAATAAGCAAAGTCATAGTAGCCATGGGAAGAGCCCCAAAGAGGAGAGAGGAACCCTCACATTCCTTTCCTAACCCTTTTTAGTAACTTTAGCTAACACTTTCAGTCAACCCACCAAAAGAAGCAATTTACACCTGTCCTACCAACTAAAATAACTGTAGTAAAGATTCAGATGAGATTATCAGGTGTGAAAGAAACTTAAAAACACTACTTAATGTTTATTTCTATCATTATTACTCTGCAGTTAGTGATGTTTTAAAACAACAAGGAATGTCCCTATGATTAGACTTAAAAGGGAAACAGACTGATCAAAACAGGTTAAGTACACAGGAAATCAAATAAAAATACAAGGCAAAATTCATTCTGACAAGTAAAAGAAGGCATTTACAGAAGACACAAGCTAAGAAAGAGATCATTTTCTGGCAGTCATCAAGAATACAAATGCTAAGCCAGGTGCAGTGGTGCACGCCTGTAATCCCAGCGGCTTGAGAAGCTGAGGCAGGAGGATCACGAGTTCAAAGCCAGCCCCAGCAAAAGTGAAGCACTAAGCAACTCAGTGAGACCCTGTCTCTAAATAAAATATAAAACAGGGCTGGGGATGTGGCTCAGTGGTCGAGTGCCCCTGAATTCCATCGCCGGTACCCCCCAAAAATACAAATGCTGGAAAACAAAGCAGTGGGGCAGGGATCAGATATGATAAATACATAGGGAAGATCAGTGGAGTAAAGGAGGAGTATGAGAGAGAGGGAGGGAGGGAGGAAAAGGGGAAGAAATATGGAATGAATTCAACAAAATCATGTTCTATGCAAATGTAGATGTGCCAAAGGCAATTTCACCTTTTTGTATATGTAGAAAGTCCCAATCAAAAATAAATAAAGGGGGGCTGGGATTGTAGCTCAGCGGTAGAGCGCTTGCCTCGCATGCGTGAGGCCCTGGGTTCGATCCTCAGCACCACATACAAAGCAATAAAATAAAGATATTGTGTCCATCTACAACTAAAAAAAAAAAAAATTAAAAAATAAATAAATAAAAAAAGGAACAAAAGGAAGATAAGTGGAGTATAGGAGGGAGAACAGAGGGAGGAAAAAGGCAAGGAAGGGGGGGGTGTCAAAATGAACCCAACTACTATGTATAATTATAATGCTATAATAATAATCATCATAATAATAAATGATGGAGACGATGTGGAGAAAAAGGAACACTTTTACACTGTAAGACTATAAATTAGCACAGTCAGTACAAATCAGTATGGAGGCTCCTCAAAAGACTAAACATGGAACTACCATATGACCCAGCTATACCACTCCTCGGTATTTACTCTAAAGAATTAAAGTCATCATACTATAGTGATACTTGCATACTCATGTTTATAGCACACAATTCACAACAGCCAAGTGTAAGTGTCCATCAACAGAGGAATGGATAAAGAAAATGTACTATATATACACACACTGTATATACATACAATGAAGATTTATTTAACCATAAAGAGAAATCAAATTATGTCATTTGCAGGAAAATAGATGGAACTTCAGGCCATTATGTTAAGCAAAATAAATGAAATTCAAAAGGTCAAGAGTTGTATGTTTTCTCTCATATGTGGAAACTAGAGAGGAAAAAGAAAAAGAAAGGTGGGGGGGATAGGTCTGGTGAAAATCAGAGATCAGTAGTGAAAAAGGACCAGGGGAGGGAAAAAGAGAGCAAAAGGGAAAATTCTGGGGAACAATATTGGCTAAATCATAATGTTATATTGTGTGCATGTAGGAATATGTAACAACAAATCCCATCATTATGTGCAACTATAATGCACCAATTTTTTTGAAAATATTTTTTAGTTATACATGGACACAATGTCCTTATTTTATTTATTTATTTTTATGTGGTGCTGAGAATTGAACCCAGTGCCTCACATGTGCGAGGCAAGCGCTCTGCCACTGAGCCACAACCTCAGCCCCGCACCAATTTTTTAAATGTGGAAAAAGACTCCCCACCAAAAAAGGAAAAGAGGTCATTTTCTTATGAGTTTAGAATTTTAAAAAGACATGTAAAGAGATGAGGTAACCATATAATTACACATGAACAGAGTATCACACATGTGTTTCTAAGCTGTAAAAATATTTTAAAAATGTAAATAGCAATATCTATTTAATAACGCTATCGGACAATAAAGTGAACTAATGGATGCAAAACTGCTATAAATTATATGTATTCTTAAACTGTTAGTTATAAAATTGTCATGAATGTGCTTAAAAATAGAACATAAACTAGGGCTGGGGCTGTAGCTCAGTGGCAGAGTCCTTGACTCGCAGGTGTGAGGCACTGGGTTGGATCCTTAGCACCACAAAAAAATAAACAAATAAAATAAAAACATGCTGTCCATCTACAACTACAAAAAAAATTTTTTTTAAGTAGAACATAAACCAAAAAATACCAAATACAAGAAAATGGCGTGTGTCGGGGGGAGATCATGGGTGTGCCATATTTGGTGTAAGAGGAACAAGAAGCTACGCTTGGTGCAGATGGTATTCCTATAATATGAACAAATGACAGAGCTCCAAAAGCTGGTCCTTTGAGTATGAAGCATCTTCATGCACTAAGGAGAGCATAAAATTATCATGAATTATGTACAAATCATTTTCTAAAAACAAATTTTATGGCTTATTCCAAAATGTTATTAAACTACATGTTAAAATAAGTAGAAGATAAGTTCACAGTTACCAAACTTCTCAGTGATCAATGTATAAAGGAACTATGGCTGGGGTGTAGCTCAGAGGTAGAGCATGTGCTTAACACGGGCAAAGCCTTGGGTCTGATCCTCAGCACACACACAAAGGAAACTAACTAATACCTTACGGGCAAAAACAGTTTAGGAAGCCAAAGGAGTCAGGGCGTGGCGCAGCAGGGATGAACAGCCAGAAGACCACTCCTAAAATGTCCAAGAGACTATGAAGACATCATCCTGCCTACCAAATATGGGAAAGAGAAGTGTCTATCTAACATACAAATAAATATGCGAATTCCAGTAGTAATTCCACTGAGACACAGTACAACTAACAGAAAGCTCTGCAGTGAAAGGAGTGAAAGGCAGGAAGAACGTGGAACGCCAGAGCTGGTGAGACCCAAGGCGACTCCACTTACTGCGCCCTGCACCTTCTCTCTACCAGTCCACCAGGGAGCACTAGGCTGACTAGTCCTCAGTCCACCAGGGTGCACTAGGCTGACTAGTCCTTAATGACTGAGGAAACTCAGCTGGGATCAGGGTGGGGCTTTTCAGGGGAAGGAACAAACTCTACTGAGGGCAAATAGGTGTGCGTGTATCTGCTGCACCCAGGACTAGAAAGGAAAGTCAAAAAGGGCAAGAGAAAGGGGACAGTACAGATTTTAATTAATGAGGAAAGATGTAGCTGTGTTAAATTTTTTTTTCTCTTGCCCAACTAACTATGATAAGGATTAAATCATTCTGATGTATAAAACTAACAATCAAGCAGAGAAAATAGTGTATGATGATTCAGAGCACATATGGAGGCATGAGGTAAAAGAAATGGAAAAACGCAGAAAACCACTCATGAAAATTTACTCCTATGACTTTTTATTTAACCTTTTTTGGATCATGGCAAAATAAAAATAATAAAAACTTACCATCTTGATCATTTTTAAGTGTTCAGTTCAATGGTTTTATTAAATATATTCAAAATGCTGTACAATCATCACCACCATCAATATCCAGAACTCTCTTCATCTTGTAATACTGAAATTCTGTACCCATGAAGTAACAACTTCGCCCTTCCCCCTCACACCAGTCCCTGGCAACCACCATTAGACTTCCTGTCTCTATGCTTCTGACTACTCTCAAGTACCTCATATAACTAGAATCATACAGTATTTGTCTTTTTAGGAGTCCCTGTTTCATGAGGCATAATGTCCTTGGGGTTCCTCCATGCTGCAGCATATATCAGAATTCCCTTCCTTTTTAAAGCTGATTAACCTACCATGACATGGTCACACCATACTCAGCATGTCCATTTGTCTGTCAATGGACACTTAAGTTGCTTCCACATTTTAGCTGTTGTAAATAATGCTGCTGTGCACATAGGCTTATAAGTATCTCTTCAAGACTCTGTTTTCAATTCTTTAGGGTATGTACTAGAAGTGGAATTACTGGATCATATGGAAATTCTATTTTTAAACCATGATATCATACTGTTTTCTACAGTAGCTTTATCATTTTACATTTCCAAAATGATGCACAGAGTTCCAACTTGTCCATATCCTCACCATTTTTCTGTCTGTTGTGTGTCTGTAATGACCATCTATCTGAATGGGTGTGAGGTGGCATCTCATGGTGTATTTTTAAAAAAATTTTTAGTTGTCAATGGACCTTTTAATTTTATTTATTTATATGTGGTACTGAGAATTGAACCCAGTGCCTCACACAAGCTGGGCAAGTGTTCTACCACTGAGCCACAACCCCAGCCTTCATTGTGGTTTTGATGTGCATTTCTATGACAATGAGTGACATGGAACATCTTTCATGTGCTTATTAGCCATATGTAGATCTTCTCTTGAGGGAAGTCTATCCTATGACTATTTTTATGTAGTAACAAAATACTCATACACTAGAATTTAAAGAAGAACTAATTTTCAGGTCAAGATAGAGCATGCCTATAATCCCAGCTATTTTGGAGGTTAAGGCAGGCAGATCACAAGTTTGAGGCCCACCTGGGCAATTTAGCAAGACTATGTCTCAAAATAAAAAATAAAACCAGGCATGGTGGCACATGCCTGTAATTCCAGTGACTTGGGAGGCCAAAACAAGAGGTTTGCAAATTAGAGGCCAGCCAAAGCAATTTAGCAAAGCTCTCAGCAACTTAGAGAGATCCTGTCTCAAAATAAGAAATTAAAAGAACTGGGCATGTAATTCAGTGGCAGAGCACCCCCAGGCTCAATCCCCACTGACACACTGGTGTGCGCACGCGCGCATACACACACACACACACACACACACACAAATTAAGTATAATCTAAATCAAATGAAATTCATAGGATTTAATTACTCTGAAAGTTTTTTCTTCCCAGATAAATTAAATAGCCTTGTATTCTGAAGACTGCAAGCCTCTCTTCCAAATATTTTCAATTTCCGTGGCTCTTATAAAATACACTCTCATTCTCTCCTACTCTCATAATACTTACTACTTCTTTCATCGGCAAAAAAACAGAAAGAATGTCCTAAGAACTCCAGGCTTGAAGTTATAAGCTGGTCCCTGCATCCACCAAAGCACATACTACAGTATGCTCCATTATGATCTGATTAGGAGGAAGAAAAAAAACCCTCAAAATCAAAACTCTATAATCAAGATGGAAAGCTGAGGTCTAGTTAGGTAATTATCTATAAGGAATAAAGATAAACAAAAACATGCAAGGCATATTTATAAAACTAAGGGGCCTAGATACACAAAATACACAAAATGGAAGACAGCATCAAAAATATGAATCCTGGAGACTACTGTGAGAAAACAGGACCTGAAGTACCCTATTGCTAACAAATCATTAAAACTGTTTCCAGTAGAGAATCCACAGAGGCTGTAGTCAAATATCAAGTAATTCAATTTGTGTGTGTGTGTGAGGGAGGGAGGGAGGGAGAGACAGACAGACAGAGACACACAGACAGAGAGAGAAAGAGAGAGAGAAATTGAGAGAGAGAGATGAGGTCTCTCTACGCTGCCCAGGCAGGTCTCAATCTCCAGGGATTGAGCAATCTTCCTGCCTCGGCTTCTAAGAGCAGGGATTATAGGTGTATGCCACCACACTAGTTTCCATGTACTTCAATTTAAATAGCCAATGGGCTAGGCGTGCTAAAGCACCTGTCTCACATGTGCAAGGTCCTGAGTTTGATCCTCCAACACCAAAAGAAAAAAAAAAGTCAATTATTTATAACACAAAAATTCAGTGAGAGAATAAGACATACAGGCATGAGCCTTAGTCAATCACCAAGCAAGAAGACATTTCTCCTATTCAGCATGTAAAGAAGTACAGGCAACATAGATGTTTCATTCTTAATTACATACAAAGATAACAGCAGCAGCAGTCCAAGGTCTGTGTACATAATTTGACTAAAGAAAATATGAAAATAGCTGGCTGCAGTGGCACACACCTGTAATCCCAGCACTTTGGGAAGCTAAGACAGGAGAACTGCAAGTTCAAAGCCAGCCTCAGCAATGGTGAGGCACTAGGCAACTCAGTGAGACCCTGTCTCTAAATAAAATGCAAAATAAGGCTGGGGATGTGGCTCAGTGATCGAGTGCCCCTGAGTTCAATCTCTGGTACAAAAAGAAAGAAAGAAAAGAAAATATGAAAATAATTTGGGGCCACCCCATACCAATCTCAGTATTCAATGAGAGAAGGCTATTAGTTGTGAAAATGTTAGCTTATACCTGATGTGTACTAAGCAAAAAAAAAAAACAATAACCCACTAAAAGATACTTACAATCTACACTGTGGCAAACTTTCTTAAGTTACAAATTTTGTATGCAATAAGCCAGGAGCAAAACAGGTTAAAAAAAGAATAAACTCAACACTTCCTCAAAGTTTTGGGCATGGTGGCACATGCCTGTAATCCCAAGTACTCAAGAGGTTGAGGTAGGAGGATCACAAGTTGGATGCCAGCCAAGACAACTTCATGAGATCCTGTCTCAAAACAAAATAAAGGGCTCGAATATAGTCCAGGGAAGAGTACATGCCCAGTATGCACAAGGCCCTGGGGTCAATCCCCAGCACCCCACCACCACACACACAAAAAGAGTTTATAATGTGGGCTGGGGCTGTAGCTCAATGGCAGAGCACTTGCCTAGCATGTTCAATCCTCAGCACCACATAAAAATAAATAAATAAAAATAAAAGTATTATGTCTATCTACAACTAAAAATATTTTTTAAATTTTTTTCATATCTTTGTTTTGTTTATGTATGAGGCAAGCACTCTGCCACTAAGCTACAAACCAAACCCTAAAAATATTTTTAAAATGAAATTTATAACGTGAGATGATCACAATTTCCATTGTTCTTCTTTGCCTTGATATTGATTAAATTTCTTTTAATTTTGTAGGTTAAAATAAGATCATGGTACACACACTGGACTTGAATTCTGAAGACCTGAAGTCCCAATTGTAGTGTTTTAAGGCTGGTAGTATAGCTCAATGGTAGAGCACTTGCCTACCATGTGCAAGGCCTGGGACTTGATCCCTGGACTTGACATCCCCCGCTCCCACACACACACATATTTTTTTTCTATTTTCCCCAAAGGCACACAGCTCACAATTCAACCTAACTTCAGTTTCCTCACTTGTAAAGCAAGGATAATGTATACTCCTGTATCTTACCAGAATACTGTGTTAAGTTCTATTCAAATGTAATCATTTTCTTTCTTATCAAGATGTCAAGTAAAACAGTAAGAAAACAAATGAAATTATATTGTAATAAAAGTAGACAATGTTTTCATTAGGAAAAAAGACCTTCTGGGTATCAACTGACTTTAAACTAAGAGGTCAGCTGCTAGAGCTCCACCTGTTCCTGCCGCTGCAGCACACCTGCAGCACACCTGCCGGGTCCAAATGCGCCACAGGAAACGAAGATAACATAAAGGCAAGACAGGCCTGTTGGCCCAGGGTTCTCACACGGGACCAATAACACAGGGACCAAGTCCTTTCCTCCAGAAGAATGATCAAGTATCCCTCTCCGCCAGGTCTCAACACTGGGTACATTTTGTTTGTTTGTTTGTTTTGTTTTATTTAGGCTTACATGTTAACAGTGCAATTTGATTCATTGTACATAGATAGAGGACAACATATCAATTCTCTAGTTGTAAGTTGCATAGAATCACAACATATATGCAGTCATACATAAAGTTAGGGCTATGATGACCATCATATTCCACCACCCTTGCTGTAATTTAAGGCCCATTCTTAGATAGGAGATAAAAACTTTCCAGCCAGTTTAGTCCCAAGTGTTCAATTCTGCAACTATTTCAACATAACTGACCCAGGCTCTTTAAAATAGACTGGATCATAATCTACAGTTTATATAGATTATTTTAGTTTTATTATTTATTTATTTATTTATTTTGGTGCTGGGGATTGAACTCAGGGGCACTCGACCCCTGAGCCACATCCCCAGCCCCATTTTGTGTTTTCTGTAGAGACAGGGTCTCACTGAGTTGCTTAGCGCCTCGCCATTGCAGAGGCTGGGTTTGAACTTGCCATTCTCCTGTCTCAGCCTCCCAAAGTGCTGGGATTTGAGGTGTGCACCACTGCACCCAGCTTTATACAGATTATAAGTATAGTCTTCTTACTATTCTATAATTACACTGTATATTATATAATTATATCCTGTTTGTTTTAAGGGTGTGTCACATCTGAGACAACAGGACAAAATGGGTTAAACTGGCTTACGTGTCCACTTCCATAAAACTTTTCTAGATCAGCCCTTTCTGAAACCATGTGTTTTTCTCCAAACTCTTAAGTGACTTTCTCATGCAGCTCAGCTGCTTTATATCATGGTTATTTGTGCACATTCATTACACCTTTACTAAACTGGAAGTTATTTGAAAGTTACTGGTTTACTAGCTGTGTCAAATAATTTCTTCCTCAAAGTCCCTTACACAAGTGCATTGAACACAGTTCCCAGACAATTCCAAAATAGGAACTGATCCAAGACAGTGAAAAGTCTGCGTAGACCTGTGTAGACCTGCGACAGGCACTGGTCTAGGTGCTGTGTGCCTCTACCTTCCCATATGGAGAACAGGGACAATAACAGCACATAATTCTTAGCTTGTCACAGAGATTAAATGAGAATACATGCAGAGTGCTTGAAAGAGTCTGGCATGCATTAAATATTATATAAGTAGGATTACTATTTAATTTACCATCTAAATTGGGAGATTCTGTGAAAAGGGGGATTTTACTAATAATTACATCAAGACTACTCAAAAACCAAGACTGTCAGGCAAACAGGGATATATGGTAACCGTATACATAAATACTGTAAGAAAACAAGAGCATGTGACCAAAGAAAGCAGATGTTAACATCTGAAACATGTTCCCTTCTATGCACGTGTTAGAGCTAAATGAGTGTAGCTTTCTGTTCTACCTCAATGGTTTTATTGTAAATAACTGCTAAATGCCAATAGTACTGGTTGACATATCAATCCATACTGAGGCATGATTCCCTCAATATTGCTAGTCGATGTTTTAACAAATACTCAGGCCAGGCTAATGGTATCTGCCAAACCAGTTGGTAGGACGTGGTCCTTGCCCTCAAGAAAGTCCCCACGAATTAAATAAAGGATGCCTGAGCAATGCTCCTGTTGCTGCTCAGAGGCCATTCCTACAGCAAAGCAGGAAGACAGCTCAGAGGAACACTGGAAAAGACAAGACCATCTGAAAAAAATACATGTAGTAAAAGAAAAATAATTCATTTCATTATTTTACATGGCATATCCAAGTAGATGAAGACATTCTAGAAAGAAAATACAAAAAATATTTATGGTAGATAGCTTTTTTTTTGGCCTATGTAGCATCCATTCTCCTTTCTTTGTAAAGTTAGTAATCTTTCATTATGTGCAATCTCATTAGAGAAAAAAATAACAATCTGGAAGAAAACATAATGAGGTGGGTAGTGAGAAAGGAAGAACAAGGAAGTGGTAATTGTGTGAAAATGGGTCAAAAAAGTCTATGTTTTAGAGACACATATTGAAATAGTGACAGATCAAATGATGTGATGTCTGGGATTTGCTTCAAAATACTCGTTTAGGTGAGTGGGTGTGGATGTAGATGAAATAAAATTGGCTATGAATTCATGATTGTTGAAGTTAGGTGATGAACACATGGGAAGTAATTATTCTATTTAATTTAATTTCTGTAAGTTTAAATTTTTTCATAAGAAAATGGTTTTTTAGTATGTCTATTCTATGGTCTCAATTTCATAAAAGCATTTCTCTCTATTCTTCTATCTGTATCTTCATAGATATCTGGGATAATGTTTACCCACAGTTAAGGATGGAGCTTTCTGGGTGGTGAGATTAAATAGAACTTCATTACTTTCATCTTTGAACTTTCTACATTGTGTGAATTCAAAATAATGATTGTGTATTGTTTTCCCAAAAATTATATGGTGCTATTTCTTAAACCAAAAAACTGAAAGGTTAATATAGATTAATTCTGATTGGTGGAAATATAGATGATTTTATATATATATATATATTTTTTGGGGGGGGGGTACTGGGGATTGAACCCAGAGGCACTTGACCACTGACCTACATCCCCAGCCCCTTTTATTTTTTGAGATAGAGCTTTGCTAAGTTGTTTAGGGACTCATTAAGTTGCTGAGGGTGGCCTTGAACTGGTGATCCTCCTGCCTCAGCCTCACAAGTTGCTGGAATTACAAGCATATGCCATGATGGATGATTATATTCTATTTGTACTTTCTATATTGGGTTTTTAATTAAAAAAAATAACCAAGTACTTGTGAGAACACTTTAACATATGGTTCTCAACCCTGGCAGAGACTGACCTTTTGGGCTGTATAATTCTTTGTTTTGGGGGTTGTCTGGTACATTGTAGGGTGTTAACAGCATTCCTGAACTCTACCCACTAGATGCCCATAGTACCACAACCATCCCATTTGTCTCCTGATATGGCCAAATGTGAGAAGCAAAGTCACCCCCAGCTTAGAAGCAATGCTCTAGCAAAGCATTCTTGAACCCTACAAAACATAAATCCCCCAATCCTTAAGTAGATTCTGCATTTCTAATAATAATTTTCAACAGGATATCACTCTTAATTTTGTTACTAATACTATATACTTTGTTCAGACTAACTTAAATAAGTCAATTTTGCTGCTGCAAATTTAATGATTCAATAAACATTATGCTGCCTGGCACTTCTCTTCTTTTATTCATTTGGAAAGCATGAAACTACAATCCTTAAGCTATATATAGTGCTATAACCTTTGAGAACATGAGAGAAAGCAGGAAAAGGTTATATAATTCAATCTTCTTAAAATGTACTAACTCAACTTTTGGTCAAATTAAACAGCCAAAAAACATGCCCCAAAGCAGAATAATCCAGGCAAAGATGAAAGTACAAAGGATACTATAATTATCATCTAGCTTCTTACCACTCAAAATGAGATCCACAGACCAGCAGCAGCGGCATCACCCAGAGTGTAACAGAAAGAAGAATCTCAGCCCCACCCCAGACCTACTAAAATCAGAACCTGCATTTTAACAAGTTCTCCAGACGATCTGTATGCATATTAAGTTTGAAAAGCAGTGAATCTAGCTGTTTCTATACTAACTTGCTTGAAGCTGAAGTTCAGTGGGCTGTATTCTTATAATATAGAGAATAAGTTTCTTCTACTTAGGAAGATGAAAACTGTATGATTACAAAATAGTCACAGGGTAAGAGAAAAACTAATGACATCTACTTCCTCTCTCACCCCAAAAACTTATCTATAATCATATAAAGCCAATTTCAAAAGTGAGACAGATATCTTGTTTTTTATTTCTTTTGTGGTGCCGAGGATCAAACCCCAGTTCTCACCCATGCTCAGCAAGCACTCTACCACTGAGCCCCAGCCCCCATACTTTTAAATTAAGCTGAGAAATCCAAATACTCATTTACACTGGATCCCTCTCATTAATAAAGAATTAATCGTCCTAGTAAAGAGTAAAGCTTGTCTGAATAGCATAAAGCTATGATTTCTAACCCAGAATGGCCATCCTGCAATGTTTATTTTTGAAGATACAGATTTCTGGGACTTACTTATCATATATATGATTGGAATTCTTTGCTGTTTTGTTTATTTGATTGTGGTACTGGGGATTGAAACCAGGGGAGTTCTACTACTAAACTACTTGCCCAGCTTTTTTTGGAGACAGGGTCTTGCTAAGTTACCCAGATTGGACCTCAAATTTGCAATCCTCCTGCTCAAGCCTCCCAAGCAGCTGGGATGACCAGAATGTGTAACCTCACCAGGCTGGAATTCTGTATTTTTAAAAAATTATCTTAGTTATTTCTGAGGATAAATCACAGTCTTAAAAAGATTTTTTTAAAAAGATACTATTCTTTTTTATTATTTTGGAGATAATGGATATACATTTAATTTATTTTAAAGAACCAATATATAAGTGACTACAATAAGGGGCTAATGAGTATTGGGAAACACAGTTGAGATGAAAGATCATGTGTTGTATGTATGTATTTGTATATTTATTTATTTAGAGATGGATGCCAAGCTGGCCTTAAACCCTGGGCTCAAGCAATCCTCCTGCCTCAGCCTCCTACAAAGCTGGAACTACAAGCACGGGTGACTGTGCCCTGCTCTATATCATGTATTCATACTTATCCACACCTAGAAAAAAAAGTTAGTTAACATAGTCTGCAATTGTGGTGGTCTTGAAACCAGTCATTTCTGAGTGTGTACACTTGAACTCAATTCTAGAATGACTAAAACTAGCAACCTCCTTTGGCGCAATAATAGTGTATACAGTAAGAGCTTAGAAATCTTTCTTTAATGAACAAGGATAAACATTGTAAAATTTTATGAACTATGAGATAAGTAATACTCTCTTGTGCAAGACAGCATTGCTTACACAAAGGTATCCAAGAAGGTCTGGGTTTCAAGAAAGGAGAACAGTAGGAGAAGAAGAAAGAGAAGGAAGGCGATAAAGTAGAACAGGAAGGAGGAAAGCTATGCTCTTCTCTATACGAGAACTTTAGCAAAGCCCAATGGGCCACTTCACCCTTGGTCTGTGGCTTTTCCTTGCCAGTGTCAGCATGCTAAGTCGACATCATCTATCCAGAATCTCCACTCATTCTCATAGTTCCACTTTTGAACCCAAACCCCTATTATGATCTTAACATAGCAGCCAGAATGATCTTTTTAAAGGTCTCTGAGAGAGCCAAGCAACTCCAATACAAAAGGAAAGGCTCAGAAATCATCTCTCTGACAGATGCAATACCTAGACTCAGAAATAGTAACAAGCAAAAAGCACAGTGGACATGCCTGTAATCCCCGCCACTTGGGAGGCTGGGGAAGGAAGATTACAAGTTCAGCCTCAGTAATTTAGCAAGGCCCTATCTAAAAACAAAACAATTAAAATTAAAAAGCCTGGGGATGTGACTCAATGGTAAATCACCCTGGGTTCAATCCCCAATTTAAAAAATAAAGGAAAGAAGGGAAGGAGGGAAAGAAAGGGAAGGAGAGGAAGGAGAGGAAGGGAGGAAGGGAGGGATGAAGGGACGGAGGGAGGGTAGCAACAGCATCCCAAGCAGACCTCTCCTCCAACAGCATGACTGTGACAGCAATTCCAGATCTTTTGATTCCCTTAGTTCCTGCCTGTTTTCTGAACAAGATTGTTCAGACTTTCCATTGGTGCTATGAGGTACTTGACAACCTTCCAAAAAATCCCTTTTCTGCTTATGTTAGCCAGAATTAGGGCCTGTCATTTTCATCCAAACATCCCAAAACTTTTCCTGGAACAATGCTGTGCCTTTTTTTTTTCTTTCCGCCCAATGACCTGTCAGTTACTTCATTTAGCCTTCCAAAATGATTATAATTAAAAACCTGAAATTCTAAATACCATTCCCATCACCAACATCCTGAAAGCAGCTTTCAAAATGAAGTTCATTTTATTACTTGATTAAATCCAGGCCTCCACCTACTCTATGCACCTGCGCAGCTAAACATGGCTGCAGAAACACACCACAGTCATGCTGACCAGTCTCACTGCTGTTCTTGACCCGGCTTGGGCACTCCACTCCACTTTCTTCTCTCCTCAAACAGCTGGCAGCACATCCCCACCCTCACTCTTTAGCTGATGGCAATTGTTTTACATTTCACTGAGAAACAGAGGCAATCAGTAAAAATGTTCCACATATACCCAGACACACGTGTTCCAATACTACTCATTCTAAATTACGAAACAAATACGATATTATGCCAGGTGTGCTGCCACACACCTGTAACCCCAGCTATTCTGGAGGCAGGGGCAGGAGAATTACAAATTTAAGGCCAGCCTGTTTCAAAATAAAAAGGATTGGGGCTGGGGTGGTGGCTCAGTGGTAGAGCGCTTGCCTCACATGCGTGGGGCACTGGGTTCGATCCTCAGCACCACATAAAAAAATAAAGATATTTGTGTCCATCTACAACTGAAGAAAAAATTTAAAAAATAAATAAATAAAAAATAAAAAAATAAAAAGGATTGGGATGTAGCTCAGTGTTTGCCTAGCGTTTCCAAGGTCCTAGGTTCAACTCCCAGTACAGGGGGAAAATAAAATTACTTCTGCACACACTCAGTTTGTACCTGAACACGGCTACCAAAATGTCCCTTAAAGAACTTGCTGGGAATGCATTTGGCCCATGTCAGGAACACCTGTGCAGAGCTGTCTTGCCCCAAGTCATGTCCTTCCTGTGGTAGCCCCTACCAATGACCAACAGAAACAAGGTTATAGGATCCCCTAGTTTCCCCCTCAGTTTCTTTCCATATCTTAACTAAAGATCAGAGACAGTTTGGGGTACTCCCTCATGAGAACTTCCCTAACACATTTAGGGAGATTCAGTTCCAAGTTCATCAGGACAAAACACAAGTATATAAACAGTCCAGCTATTTCAGCCCAATGCAGGACCACTCTAAAAGGCCACTGCAGCTCCAGCGCTCCCTGTGGAGTCACCAAGACTGCGGTTCAGAACCGGGCCATAGTTCAACTTCTCCTGCCAAATCTTGCTTCTTTCCTATCCCTTCAACGGCTGTTGAACATAAGAGCGCTCCTTAACATCCTGTACATCAAATTCTGTCTCAAATTCTGCTTCCTAGATACCTGAACCTGTGACACAGTTAAAACAAAAAATACAGGCTTGTTGTTAAAACTAAAAAAGAAACCATTCCACTATGAAAACGAACCTCCCTACAATAGATAGATCTACAATATGTGCTCTTCCCTAACTGGAAACAGTTGCATAACATCTCCTATTTTTAACTGGACATAAGGCCAACCGGAATAAAAACTATTTTTCCTTGCATCCAAGTGTGGGTAGGTGACTGAATTATGGTCAGTGAAACTTAAGCTGAAGTGATGTATGCAGATTCCAAACTGGTCCTTTGAGAAATTAATATGGTCCTTACCCTCTTTCTTCTAATGGGAATATGGATGTAATTTTGAGCATCCTGGACCTCGGAGAAGTGGACAATAACCAAGTGACAGCAGAGCAAAGACAGAAGGAGCCTGGGCCACCATACTAGCCTTGGATGGACTCAACTGGATAAGTACATGAGGAGAACCAAACCTCCATTTTATTTAAATTCCTACAACATGGGTGAACAGATATGACGACTGTTGGGCCACCCCATATCCTGCCAACCCCCAGCTCTCCTTCCTGACATCTGCACTGGCAGTTCCTGTAAAACGACTACATTCCTCCCCCTCGGATGGTCCTTAAACAGTGACTGACGGGCACTGAAATACAAAGTCTCCATGTTTTCCTTCTCTTTCTCTGCAGTGTGTGGTACTGGGAAAACCCAGGGCCTCTCACATGCTCAGCAAGTGTTCTACCACTGAGCCCCATCGCCAGCCCTCTTATTAATTAAGTCAGAGTTGCCCAGGTTGGCCTCCACCTTGAGATCTTCCTACCTCCGCCTCCTGTGCTGACTACGGTGTGTGCCATCATGCCCGGCTTCTATCTTCTTTCTTTGGTTCCTGACAATGACCACTCTTAGGTACAAGCTTCAGAACTCCCCTAAAGAACAGAGCCCCAACTTTCCCCCTCAGGATTTTGCTGGATATTCTATCCTTGCTTGGCCTCAGCCTCCTTCTCTCCTCCCAGTCTTACTTTCCTACTCCCTACCAGGATTCCCTGAGGCTGTCCTAGGAAGCCACTTTCCCATGAATCCTCATCTCCAGTTCTGTGTCAGGGAACCCAACCTGAGGCAGGTGGTTTCTATTTGATTCTCCAAGGTTTATAACCACCAACAATTGTACACACTTTTTAAAATTTGCATATCAAACAATTTTAAAATGATACATGATATAAACTATGACTTGCCCTTTTCACTTAAGATGTCACAGACCATATTCAGTGACTACACACACACACACACACACACACACACTCTCTCTCCATTATTTTTTAGGAAGTACAACTACCTATGATCAAAAATCTAAATAAATATTTAAAACATTTTTGAGGGCTGGGACTGTAGCTCACTGTTAGAGTGTTTACCCAGCATGAGCAAAGCCCTGAGTTCATTCCTCAGCACCACAAAAAAAAAAAGATAAAACAATTGTTTGTTAAAAAAAATCAACAAGCATTTTTGAAAGAGGAAAGTTGAGAAGAGTTTAAAAAAGAAAGTTCTTTGGGGGGCTGGGATTGTGGCTCAGCAGTAGAGCGCTTGCCTTGCATCTGTGAGGCACTGGGTTCAATCCTCAGCACCACATAAAATAAATAAAGGTATTGTGTTCATCTACAACTAAAAAATAATAAACTATATTTAAAAAAAAAAAAAAGAAAGTTCTTTGGTTCACTCCTGTAGTTCTGCTCATCAAGGAGAGAGGAAAGATTACATATGTATATATATACATTTTATGTTGTGTGTGTGTGTGTGTATAGTGACTTCTGGGAACACCAAAAAGCAGCAATGCATAATCTATAGATAGGAACTTAAAGATCTGAAATATATCAATGTATACGTATATATAATCTTCAATACATTAGTGCTTAAATATATAAATACGTTTAGAGATGCATAAGATTTGTTTAAAAAATCAGGATAAAGATGGGCCGGGGGGGCTGGGATTGTAGCTCAGCGGTAGAGCGCTTGCCTCGCATGCGTGAGGCCCTGGGTTCGATCCTCAGCACCACATACAAAGCAATAAAATAAAGACATTGTGTCCATCTACAACTAAAAAAGAAATATTAAAAAAAAAAAAAAGATGGGCTGGGGCTATAGCTCAGTCATAGATCACATGTTTTGCACATGAGGCAGTGGGTTCAATCCGCAGCACCTCATAAAAAATAAATTAATAAAGATATTGTGTCCATCTATAACTAAAAAAATATTAAAAAAAAATAAGAATAGCTGGGTGTGGTGATGCACGCCTGTAATCCCAGCACTTTTCAATATTTCAATACCAAAAACATAAACTTACTTAGAATATAACTGAAACTATAATAAAAATTATTTCTTATTGGATGGTAAATATGAATTATAAGTGGAAAAAGTGACTTAAAGCAGTGTAATATGCCTGGTGTGGTGGCAGCATGCCCATAATCCCAGCACCTTGGGAGGCTGAGGCAAAAGGATCACATGTTCAAAACCAGCCTCAGCAATTTAGTGAGGCTTTAAGCAATTTAGCGTGACCCTGCCTCAAAATAAAATTAAAAAGGATTGGGGATGTGACTCAGTGGGTAAGCACCCCTGGGTTCAATCCCTGGTACTAAGGGGGGGGGGGAAAGCAGTATAATGTTCATTTACCACAAAATGTCTACACTCAGGCACAAAATCAAACAGAAGCCTTCAACCATGAGTGACAAGATCGTTTTAATCCCATTTGTAACTGTTCAATTTTACACATTAAACATTTTGGAGGGGGCTGTGGCTCAGTGGTAGAGCGCTTGCCTCCCATGCCTGAGGCACTGGATTCGACCCTCAGCACCACATAAAAATAAATAAAATAAAGATATTGTGTCCATCTACAACTAAAAAAATTTTTTAAAAAAAATTTTGGAGGGCTAGGGTTGTGGCACAGCGGTACAGTGCTTGCCTCGCACATTTGAGGCGCTGGGTTCTATCCTTGGCACCACATAAAAATAAACAAAACAAAGGGCTGGGGTTGTGGCTCAGCTGTAGAGCATTCGCCTAGCACAGGTGAGGCACTGGGTTCAATTATCTGCACCACATTAAAGAATAAATAAAAAAATAAAAGTATTGTGTCTGCCTACAACAAAAAAATATTTTTTAAAAAATTAATAAAAAATAAAATAAAATTAATAAATAAAACAAAATAAAGGTATTGTGTCCATCTACAACTAAAAAAATTTAGAAAAAACATTTTGGAAGGCCAAACACCTGTAATATAATTTAAGAATGCTAAAATGAGGCATGGCATCAAGGTGCAGATGCACTGCTGGTAAACTCAGAAATGGAGGTCAGATGTGGGAGAGAACTTCTCTGGTGGTGTTTTTCCTATTTGTGTATTGCAAAGGGAAGTCTCCAATCCAGTTATTAAACTTTCACTCTGTCTGAGGTAATAGTTATTGTGTCAAAGACAATTACACAAGCTAGAACCGGAGATGGGAGGGGTTTGTTGTTGGTGGTTTAGCAGAAGTCAGATAATTCCTGGGTTTGTTCAAATGTGCCCTTATCGTCTCTTTTTTTTTTTTTTTTTTGGTACCGAGGATTGAACTCAGGAGCACTCAACCACTGAGCCACATCCCTATTTTGTGTTTTATATAAAGACAGGGTCTCACTGAGTTGCTTAGCACCTCACCATTGCTGAGGCTGGCTTTGAACTCACGAGTCTCCTGTCTCAGCCTCCCAAAGTGCTGAGATTACAGGCGTGCACCACCGTGCCTGCCCTATCCCTTAATCAGCAAGTGCACCTACACCATCAGACATTAAAACTCTCCCTCCTGTTTCTAGTTCTTCTCAATTGGCAAAATCACCTATTAAATAAGTAAATTTTTAAAAAAGAATTATTTCCTTTGATAAATGTGACTGACATTGTCTTTGATACAAATGTTTTAGGTTTTTTGGGTTTTGTGGTCCTAATGATTGAACCCAGGGGTGCTTTACCATTAAACTAAATCCCCAGTCCTATTTATTTGTTTGTTTAATTTTTTGTACTGAGGATTGAACTCAGGGGCACTCAACCACTGAGCCATATCCCCAGCCCAATTTTGTATTTTATTTAGAGACAGGGTCTCACTGAGTTGCTTACCACCTCACTTTTGCTCACGCTGGCTTTGAACTCACAATTCTCCTGCCTCAGCCTACCAAGCTGCTGGGGTTACAGGCGTACATCACCAAGCCCAGTGAGTCCTTTTAATTTTTTGAGACAAGAGTCTTGCTAAATTGCCTAGAGCCTCACTAAATTGCTGGAGCTGGCCTTGAACTTGCAATCCTCCTGCCTCAGCCTCTCAAGGTGCCACCTTACCCAGCTTAGATCATTTTTTGTTTTTTGGTACTGGGGATTGAACTCAGGGGTACTCGACCACTGAGCCACATCCCCAGCCCTATTTTGTGTTTTATGTAGAGATAGGGTCTCACTGAGTTGCTAAGCGCCTCGCCATTGCTGAGGCTGGCTTTGAACCCGCGATTCTCCTGTCTCAGCCTCCCTAAGTGCTGGGATTACAGGCTTGAGCCACCGCGCCCGGCTCCCGCTTAGATCATTTTTAAAAAAACAGATTTACTTGTAGGGGACTGAGTTGATATGCAGAGAAGTGACTGCATTTCCTTGATGTTTATTTCTGATACTGTAAGCTATGTTCTTAACATTCTTTTTTTAAAAAAATAATTTATTTAGGGGCTGGGGCTGTAGCTCAGTGGTAGAGCGTTTGCCTAGCATGCGTGAGGCACTGGGTTCGATCCTCAGCACCACATATAAATAATAAATGAACAAAATAAAGATCCATCAACAACTAAAAAAATATTTAAAAATATAATAATAATTTATTTAGTGGTAGATAGACAAAATATCTTTATTTATTTAATTTTATGTGGTGCTGAGTATCAAACCCAGTGTCTCACACGTGCTAGGCAAGCGCTCTACCACCGAGCTACAGCCCCAGCCCCTATGTTCTTAACATTCTTTAAGAATACATATTCATGGGCTGAGGTTATAAATAAAATAAAGATCCATCAACAACTTAAAAAATATTTTTAAAAAAGAATACATGTTCATATATGAAAAAATAGGGGAAAAATGTAGATACTCCTCCCAATTAAACCAATTACAATGTAACTCCTATAGAATTGCCCTATGAAAGACATAACTTTTTTTTCAAACAATAACAAATATATGCCATTTACTTTATAAAATTACCAATGATACCTTGGCTTACATTCTGTCTGGACTTGAACATTCCAAATTTGTGATAATAAACACGGGGAAATAATGTGCCTATGTGGTAAGGTGTGCCGAACGCTATGAATTTGACTACTTTTTTGTTTTGTTTTGTTTTTAGTACCAGGGATTGAACTCAGGGACACTTGATCACTGAGCCTCATCCCCAGCCCTATTTTGTATTTTATGTAGAGACAGGGTCTCACTGAGTTGCTTAGCGTCTCACCATTGCTGAGGCTGGCTTTAAAGTTGCAATTCTCCAGTCTCAGCTTCCCAAAGTGCTGGGATTACAGGCATAAGCCACTGCACCCGGCTGAATCTGACTATATACTTCATATGGATGGAATCATATAATATTTGTCATTTGGGTCTAGCTTATTTCATTTAGTATAATGTAGTCAAGGTTTATCCATGTTATAGTATGTGTCAAAATTTCATTTCTTTTTAAAGCTGAACAATATTCAATTGTGTACTTATATATAAGTATCTTCTGATTCTATTCATCTATCAATGGACATTTGAGTTGTTTCTACCTTTTGGCAACTGTGAATAATACTGCTATGAACATTGTTAAACATATCTGTTTGAATTCCTGCTTTCATTTGCTTTGGGTATATACCCAAAAGTGGAATTGATCAATCACATGATAATCCTGTTTAATTTTTTTAGGAACTCCTATATTCTACTGTAAGATGTTAAAACACAAATATCAATGCATTCTACAGATCTGTGAAAAGCAGCTCGTGTTCCTTATGTTGACTATCACATGGCCTACTACTACTTTAGAATTGCAACTTATAATACATGCTTTGGTGTTACAGAAGGAACCTAGGATGTCACATTCAGAAGAGAAAAAATAGTTATCATTTATTGACTTTTTGTTGTTGTTGTTCTGTTTTGTTTTGGCACTGGGGATTAAACCCATGGGTCCTGTACCTTTAAGCTACATCCCCAGCCCTTTTTGTTTTTGAGACAAGGTCTTGGTAAGTTGATAAAGCTGGCCTCAAACTTGCAATCCTCCTGCCTCAGCCTCCTGTATCACTGGGATTACAAGCAAGTGCCAACATGACCAGTTTATCGACTATTAATTATGTACCAAATTTGAGAGCTAAGATCTTTACAAAGATTCTCAGGTTGAATCCTACAGGCAAACCTATATGGTTCCTACTAGTTGCATTATACAAATGAACACATACATAAGGCAGTGAGATTGCAAGATATGCTGAAGCTTATAAAGCAGATTAGTGTTAGCATTAGAATCTTCATTCAGATCAAAGTCAGTCTCTGCTTTATCCTTATTCATTCTTTCAACAATCACTTATTAAAGGTCTACTGCATGCCAGGCAGTATTCAGGTTTTCCATCAGATCCTGTTGCTCCTCTCTTCCCTCTGCAGAGATGACGCAGCAATGAACACAACACACATAAAAAAGTCTTGAAGCCGGGCGTGGTGGTGCACACCTGTAATCCCAGCACTTAGGGAGGCTGAGACAGGAGAATCGCGAGTTCAAAGCCAGCCTCAGCAATGGCGAGGCGCTAAGCAACTCAGTGAGACCCTGTCTCTACATAAAACACAGAATAGGGCTGGGGGTGTGGCTCAGTGGTCGAGTGCCCCTGAGTTCAATCCCCAGTACCAAAAAAAAAAAAAAAAAAGAGGCAGTATATTGGGCTGTTATTCAAACTACTTACCTTTTGCGTAAGTGTAATCTAGTCTAGGGCAAGGGTTTCAAGGACAACATTACCAATGTCTGGGACACAGCCATTCTTTGAGGTAGGAAGCTGTCCTGTGCACTGCAGGACAGTTAGCAGCACACTTGGCCCCTACACCCTACATGCTATAGTATACTCCTCACCATGTGACAACCAAAAGTGTCTCTAGACAGTAAACGTCCTCTGGGGAACAAAACTGTCCCCAGTTGAGACCCACTGGTCTAATGTTACAATATATGTTTCTATAGGAAATGAACAGTATTCTCTTGTGTTGGGGCGGGGAGAGGGCGGTGCTGGGGATTGAGGGATTGAATTTAGGGGCACTCCACTCCTGAGCTACATCCCCAGCCCTTTTTAAATGTTATTCTGAGACAGGGTCTCCCCACATTGCCAAGGTAGGCCTTGAACTTCCAATCCTCCTATCTCAGCCTCCAAGCCTCCTAGCAAGCACCATGCCCCAGTGTCTTGCCAACATTCTTTTTTTATAAGTTGATTTTTTACTTCTTTAGCAGTAGAAAAGGATCTATTCACTGTATCCTAATTATTTCAATAAGTTCATTACCCACTTCTCCATTTAAATAGAGGCCAATAGACATGAATTTCCTCATTTTTGCCCTCCAGCCTCAAATTGACTTATTTTCCTCATTCCTCATCTTATGAGAAAGAAGAGCTGGTTCTCTCAGTGGCACCTGTGCCTTGGAGACTATTCCTGCTTGCTGCATACCATGACCTGCCCATCACTTACTCTCTCTCAAGGATTCATTTCTCCCTCAGGCTCCAAACATGCTAATTTTTTCCTTTCCTAAACAAAACAAACTCAAATACTTTCTCTCCTACTTTAAGTTCTCTCTCCAATCTGCTGTGGTTTTAAGGTGTCCTCCAAAAAGTATGTGCTGGGGACTGGGGCTGTGGCTCAGGGGCAGAGCACTTGCCTCACAGGTGTAAGGCACTGGGTTCGATCCTCTGCACCACATAAAAAAAGAAATAAAGGTATTGTGTCCATCTACAACTGAAAAAATATTTTTTAAAAAAAGTATGTGCGGGCTGGGGTTGTGGCTTAGTGGTAGAGTGCTTGCCTTGCACGTGTGAGGCACTGGGTTCGATCCTCAGCACCACATACAAAATACATAAATAAATAAAATAAAGGTTTGAAAAAAAATATTTAATTAAAAAAAAAAAAAAGCATGTGCTGGAAGCTTAATCCCTAATGCAAAAGCATGGGGAGGTGGAGCCTAATGGGAGGTGTTTAGGTCATGAGGGTTCCACTCTCAAGAACAGAATAATGTAAACTATAAAAAGGTTTGAGGCTGAGAGTGCATGTGTGTACATTAGGTAGGGATGCTTAACCCTCTACTCTCCCTCTGTCCCTCTATCTCCTGCCCCACTGCCTTCTGCCATGGAATGAAATAGCAAGGAGGTCCTTGCAGATGTCAGCACCTTAAGCTTGGCCTTCACAGCCTCCAAAAATGTGAACCAAAAAATTTCTGTTCGTTATACATTACCTTGTTTTAGGGATTCTGTTGCAACAACACCAAATGGACTAAGGCAACAACTAAATTTTCATAAGGATCCAGCTAACATTCATGGCCTCCATTTTTCCTCACATCTACTTCTCTGCCTGATAAAATCTAGGTCTAAAGATTTTTCTTCTCTCAAAGATCAAAACCTTTACCTGCCCTGTTCAATGGTTTCTTCAGGATCCTTCCACTATGAGACACTGCATTTTGAATAAAGTGAAGAAACTACATGAGACCTGGTAAGCAATTTATTCTTTGAATTCCATAGCATTAACCTTCAAGTTCTCTCTTCCCCTCACTGATGGCATTCTCTCAATTTGTTTCCCTGTTTCTTCTGCATTCACTGAAATCCTCTAAAGTGATTTCGATGGTTACAAACACTCCTAGGAATTCTTTATCTCTACAATCATATTATATCCTGAGGTCCAAATTAAGACTTCTTTTTCTTTCTCTTTCTCTCTGTCCTTCCCTCTCCCTCTTCCCCCCTCTCATACTAGAGATTGAACTCAGAGGTGCTTTACCAATGAGCTACATCCCCAGCCCCTTTTGCTGAGGTTTTTTTGGGGAAAGGGGGCGGTGGAGTGTCAAGGATTGAACTCAGAGGCACCCGACCACTGAGCCACACCTCCTGCCCTATTTTGTATTCTATTTAGAGATGGGGTCTCATTGATTTGCTTAGCACCTCACTTTTGTTCAGGCTGGCTTTGAACTCATAATCCTACTGTCTCAACCCCCCCACCCCCAGCCGCTGGGATTACAGGTGTGTGCCACCCTGGCCAGCTCCTCAGTCCCTTTAGAGACAGGATCTTGCTGAGTTACTTAGGGCCTCACTAAATTGCTGAGGCTAGCCTTGAACTTGAGATCATCTTGCCTCAGTCTCTCAGGTTGCTGGAATTACAGATGTGCCTACTATGTCCGGCAGTTGGCACATTTTTTTTAACAAAAGAACCAAAAACGATATTAACAGCACCAAAAATGCTTTGAATATGCCAGGCACTGAAGAAGCATTTTAAACTTTTATAAATATTAACTCACTTAATTTACTCCTTAAGGACTCAATAGCCTTACTAGCCTAACCATAGAAATGAAGTTGTGTTCTCAGAAAGGTTAAGTAACTTTCTTACATAAATTATAAATCTAGGATTGAGGCTACATTTTAAAACCAATTATTTTCTTAATCAAGTGACATCATTTCATCTTATCTTTCAATTTTTCCTCAAAATTTAATTCTCTTAGGTCTTTCTTAATTTCACAAATTGAAAGGACAATTTAAGGTCAACATTGTAAACTGTACACTCTTGGCCTCTATATTTTAAAAAAAAATTATTTTCCTAAGAATCCTAGGGCTAGGTGAAGCCAGGGTTGCATACTTCATCTCTAAGCCTGCAGGCAGAATTCTATCTAACCAATTCCAGACAGATGGGTATCTTCTATTTTTTTTTTAAATATTTTGTTTTTAGTTTTAGATGAACACAATATCTTTATTTATTTTATGTGGTGCTGAGGATCGAACCCAGTGCCTCACGTATGCGAGGCAAGCGCTCCACCGCTGAGCCACAACCCCAGCCCCCAGGTATCTTCTATTTTTAATGATACCTAGGAAAGGAGATTCTTGCCTAATAAATTTAGATTATAAGCCAAAGGAAGGAAGCACATCTAATTTTATGCTTCATATAGCTATACCTTCACATCTAGTTGACAAGATGCATCCTAACAGGACCATTACAAGCAGAAAAAACACGTAAAAACTACACACCAAAAACACAACCAGTCACTTGGAAAGTGATTTGGTTGGACTCTTAAAGTTGACAAGAGGACGGAATCATTCCAGGTCAAAGCACATGAGCTCACATCAGGACACTTCTTCCCACTATATTAAAACCCATCTCCTAGAAGTAACTAGGAGAATGACAATGCAGTGTCAGCATGGCACATACGCGTCATGCAGCTGTAACTAGATTTTATAAGTAAACTCCACACCTTGATGGAGCAGAAGCATGAATGCATCATAAGTCAGTGACACTTCAAAGGCTACAACTTTGCTCCTGTCATTATTTCTTGTTAGCTCTAGGCTTTAGAATCCAAACATTTCATAACCCCACAACACATTTTAGTCTAATTCTGCACGTCAGGTCACTTTGCTGGATGTCAATACACTAAAGGAAAACAAAATATCCACAAGTGCTGCAAAATGAAGACATTTCTGAGAGCAAGTTTAACTGGCTGAGCAACTTTAACTTGGGAGGCTGAGGCAGGAGGATGGCAAGTTCAAAGCCAGCCTCAGCAACTTAGCGAGGCACTAAGCAACTTAGGAAGATCCTATCTCAAAATAAAAAATAAAAAGGGCTGGGGATGTGGCTTAGTGGTAAGGCATTCCTAAATTCAATCCCTAGTTCCAAAAAGAAAAAAAAATAACCTATTTTATTTCCCAAAAGAGAGCATCTAATTCTAAGCACATTAATGAAGTAAGGTAATACATGGCCAGAAGAGTTCTTTCTCCTGTTTGTTTAGTGAATGATTTGACAATACATTGGAATTAAAGGGACAGAGTTTTATTTTGTAATGTTCTAACATTATAATCATTGTTTGTATTCACCTAAATGAAATCCTTCTATGAACACAAAATATACACAGTAGTCTCCCCTTTATCTACAGGTGATATGTTCCAAGACCCAGTAGAACCCTGGAACTGAAGATTGAGTGTCAAACTTTGTAAATGCTTTCCTGCAGTATAGAGGTATGTTCTGAAAAACATGTTATTCATCTATTTCATTGGGACAGTATCCTCATACAAACTTAGGAAGTTCGAATGTCACTAGGTAGTATAATCTTATAGACCACCATCACATATGTGGTCTGTCATTCACAAAAATGCTATGTGGTGCATAAATGGAGTATGTTTTTTCCTATATGTACATACTTATGATAAAGTTTGATTTATAAATTAGACACAATAGGATTAATAGTAATAACTAATAATACAACAGAACAATTATAACAATATACTATAATAAAATGTCCAGCATCCTTACTCTTGCCGTTTGCTGCCATTACTAAGTAAAATAAGGGTTACTTCAATACGAGTGCCGTGACACTGAGACATTCAATCTAATAACAATATGGTCACTAAGTGACTGATGGACAGGTGGTACCCATGGCATTGATACACAGGACAGACATGATTTATACCCTGGGCTGGACAGAAGGACTGTGCAAGATTTTGTCACACTCCTCAGAACAGTAAGGAATTTAAAACTTATGAATTGTTCATATCTGGAATTTCCCTTCAATATTTTCAGACCATAGTTGACTTCAGGTAACCAAAACTGTAGAAAGGGAAACCATGGATAAGGAGGGAATATGGTATTTCAAACTAACAACCATTTTCAAATTTTAACTAAAATGGCCCATGCCCCAAAATCTAGACTAAACAACAAAAATGTTATGTTCGGTCATACAATAGCAACTCTGTAATGCCAGGTTCAGCCTGGAATCTGCTGGAGAATCCACATTTTTTTTTTCCCAGCTTCTTCTCAGTCATCATCTGATATGGAGGTAGTAAATTGCTATGTGATTCCAACTCATATTTTATCACAAAACAACCTTTTATTACTCATTTAAGTAAGCTACCCATACATTTATGGTTTATCTATAACAGCTTAATTAAGATCTAATTCACACAACATAAAGCTCACCTCTGTAAAATATAATTTAGTGCTTTTTACTGAACTTCAAGGGACACTCAGAGCAGAAGATGTGGGGAGTGTGTAACGAATGTAGAAGCAGCCCAGCAGGCTTAAATTAAATAATTTAGCAGTAACCTCTAAGTTCTGAGAACCTAAAGGCATTCTTAATTTATTTAAAGTCAACACTGTTTGTTCCTGAATAATAATGGCCTTCAAAAGGGCTTGACAGTTTTTACTTCAGCTGGTGGTACACTGATGCACCAACTTTCAGAAGTCAGTGGGTGGTGAGAAATCCAAGGCCATTAAACACCACTAAAATTTCAAATAACTCACTACTGAAACAACAATTAAGGAATAGCTCTGTTTCCCTAAGTGACAGATCCACTCCTATTCTCTCAGGACACTGAGCAAATCATCTGTACTTTACCACACCTAGTCTCATTTCTCTTGCTCACAAAATAAAATAATTCAAATAGATATTCTCTAAAAGGCCTTCAGGCTCAAAGTTCCCAAATTCTGCATGGTGCATCTGAATTCGCAGCATACAAAAATGGGACACGCTGGGTTTCAGAAATGAAGGGAAGCACAGGTGCTCTGGCATAATTGCTTATGTGTTTCCTATACTTCCATTTTGACATAGAAAAGGAAATTGCTTAAATACTATATTTTATCCCCAAGAACTTAAAGCCCCTCTCCTCATAAATTTCCAAACCTTAATTTCAGAGGATAAGCACCTTCTGGAAAAAGACATTTTAAAAGTCAATATTTAGCCAATATGCTCTTAAAAAATTTGTGAAATTTTGGTTTAAATTACATAAGTGTAATTATCTATTCTACATGAAAGCATGATAAAAATATAAGCATTGTAAGATACATTTCCAATAGATTTGCCCAACCAGTAAAAATTTTTTAGCATTGTATGTTTATTCCTGTCTGACATCCTCAGGAATCTAGTTTGACAGCTCCTCTGCACAATTTCCACTAGACTTCTGTGCCCCTCTCGGCGCATGTGAACTGCTGCTGGGTAATACTTCCTTTGGCAACAAACCACCTACATACTTCACAGAAACAGACCTTCAACTGAACCCTCGCCACTTAAACCCACATTCTTCCCTAACATGTGAATTTTAAACTGTTTTGTATAACAAGATGAACATATTTTATGATACTGAAATGTTAACATATTCATTAAAATTTCCAGAACAGAAGGATTCAATTCAAATTAGAATCTCAGAAATAGAAAGAAATGGTTTTGGCAAATCATATTCTGTCTGAACCTGAGTTGTTTTTCTTTCACTTACCCTAAATTATAGGGAGATATTGACTATATTATGCTTTACAAAATAAAGATAAAATTAAATAAAATCTACAAAAAGAAAGAATATAAATGGTATTTCCAAAATTTAAGAACCATACTTTCAATTTACCAGTCCCCATTTTTTTTTTTTTTTGGAGGGGGGATACTGGTGATTGAACCCAGGGACACATTACCACTGAGTTATAGCCCTGTTAACTTATGTATCTATTTATTTTATTTTCATAAAGAGTCTCACTAAGTTGCTAAGGGCCTCATTATTGCTGAGGCTGGCTTTGAACTTGCAGTCCTCCTACCTCAGCCTCCCAAATCACTGGAATTACAGGTGTGCACCACTATGCCTGGCTTAGTCCCACCTTATTATTCAATACACATCCTAACATGTCTTTCCCTAATCAATAGTAACCATGAAATCAAAATCAATAGCAATGAGGTAAAATGTACATTTAAAGACTGACAAAGTCCAAATGAACTGACACACTACTTAAGTCAAAGTTTCTCCTTATAAAGCCTTAATATAATCCCATGTATGCTCTAACTTAATTCAAGTATCTATTTAGCCCTAGGCTTCAGATGATACAAAGTTTTACCAGATGTAGAATCTGCCTGCTAGTTTGTTCTAGTGAAGAGGATGAAGAATATACAAATTTAAACATACATATTATCCCGGCATGAAATAGTTGTAAAAAGTACATTCTGGAAAAGTTTGTTCATTATACAATGTGTGACCTTTAACAGATCATTTTTCTTCCTAGAAAAGCACAGCTGATGAAAACTGAAACAAAAGCAAAAGGAAAATCTGAATATCCTATATCTATTAAACAGCTTTCCAAATGAAACAGAGAATGTGTCTAACCATTTAAGGAAGAAAAAAAATCAGTATTAGGGAAATATTTCTAGAGAAAAAGAAAGCACATTTCCCAATCTGTTGTATAAGCTTTGATGATCTTGTGTAAGAATAATCTTGAAATCAAAACCTGAATAAGAGCCACAATGAACATGAACACATATACAAACATTCTCAAATATGTATTACCAACTTGAATCCAGCAACATATATAAAAGGATCATAACTAAAGTGATTAGGGTTTATTCCAGAAATGCAAGACTGGTTTAATATTAGGGGAAAAAAATCATTGAATGTAATTCAACACAAAGAAAGAGGAGGAATAAAATCATAATTATCTCAGACACAGAAAAAGCATCTGATAAAATTAAATACTCATTCAGGATTTTAAAAAACATCCAAGGACTTCAACTTCTGGACCAGATGTAGTAACAGGGACCAGATTTACCCTACCTCAAACAGCTAACAGAAAGCAGATACAGCAGACCAAATGGTTTTCCAGACACTGGACATGAGACAAGGAATGAAGATCTCTGGGGAAAAACCGAGGAACAACTGCCCCAGTTCATGACGTTAAAGTTCCTTCAGGGTGTGGCACTGGCAGGGGAACTCAAGAGCCCAAGGGATGCCCTGATCTGAAGAGTGGGAACTGAGAGTCCAAGGCATCTAAGGATCACAGGACCGAGTATCACAAAGGAGAAAGCTGGGCAAAGAGGAAACGCTGCCGAGCTGCTCAGAGTTCAAGCACTTATTCTGCAGAGTACTGATTTTGCTCGTGTATAAAAGAAAACTACCGAAGGCAGAAGAAAGAACAGCCTGTTTTGACTGAACAGAGTCTGAAGCTCACTCAGAGCCAATAATAGTGCCTGTTCCCACCAGCCAGACTTGGGAAACCTTGTATTTCAGGTAAAGTTAATTAGTAAAGGTGCTGGTCTGGTTCCACATAACAAAGCTTAAAAGTATGACCTGAGAGGATCAAAACATTCCCAAACGATTTAACTATTCCCCAGGAAAAAAATCTCAAGATTAATAGGAAAGAAAAAAAAAGTATCTAGCACCCCTACAATGTCTGGGATCTAAGCAAAGATTAAGAAGCATGCTAAGGGGCTGGGGTTGTAGCTCAGTGGTAGAGCGCTTGCCTGGCATGCGTGAGGCCCTGGGTTCGATCCTCAGCACCACATACAAGGCAATAAAATAAAGACATTGTGTCCATCTACAACTAAAAATAAAAAAATAAAAAAAGAAGCATGCTAAGAAGCCAGAATATATGAGGAAAAAAACAGTCAAAAAACTCAGAAGCCAAGTGTGGTGGCTTACACCTGTAACCCCATCTACTTAGGAGGCTGAAAACAGGAGGATTTGAATTTGAGGCCAGCCTCAGCAACTCAGTAAGATCCATATTAAAAAAAAAAGGCATTAAAATATTATAATTAAAGAAATAAGCAATTTTTTTTATATAACAGGCAGATAGTAAATATTTTAGGTTTTATGAGACATGGAGTCAATGCAACTGGGTGCTACACTCATGCCTGTAATCCCAGTGGCTCAGGAAGCTGAAACAGGACGATCACAAGTTCCAAGCCAGCCTCACAAACTCAGCAAGACCTTGTCTCAAATAAAAAATAAAAAGGGCTTATTTTTAAGCTCACTGATTAAACTAAACGCCCCTCCGTTCAATTCCTGGTATCAAAACCAAAACAACAATAACAAAAACTACTCAATGCTGGGCAGGTCCTGAACAGGCTTGTCACATGATAAACAGGCTATACAACAACCAATAAACATGTACAATGATGGTGACTTCACCCATCATCAAAGTAATGCAAATCGAAACTATATTATAAGCCAGGCATGGTGGTGCATGCCTTTGATCCCAGTGGCTCAGAAGGCTGAGGCAGGAGGATTGAGAATTCAAAGCCAGCCTCAGCAATTTAATGAGGCCCTAAGCAACTTCAGCAAGACCCTGTCTCTAAATAAAATATAGAAGTGGGCTGAGGCCAGGAGCAGTGGCACACACCTGTAATCCCAGCACTTTGGGAGGCTGAGACAGGAGAATTGCGGGTTCAAAGCCAGCCTTAGCAAGGGCGAAGCGCTAAGCAACTCAGTGAGACCCTGTCTCTACATAAAACACCAAATAGGGCTGGGGATGTGGTTCAGTGGTCGAGTGCCCCTGAGTTCAATCCCCGGTACCAAAAAAAAAAAAAGTGGGCTGAGGATGTGGCTCAGTGGTTAAGCGCCCCAGGGTCCAATCTCCACATTGTGCCCCAATAATAAAAAACACACACAACACCCAGATCTTGGTTTCTAATACCTTTCTCCAGTAAAATGAACCAAGGATCTTTGGAGAAATATCTGAATCCAGAACTGAGGCAAGAAATACACTAGATGATCCTTTGGTATCTTGTAGTGTCAGAGAGTAAGTTAGTGCTTAAAACAAAATCAACCTCCAAGGTTGCTGCATGCCAAAGGGACACAGCAGCTAACTGAAAAGCCTCATCAATGGTCAAAGTTAGAGCTATTAGAGCAACAAAATAAATATAACAGTTCTGGATTATAACCCAAACTATAAAATAAATATCCATGAGTGCAGTGATAGAAATACATAATTAAATACAAAAAATTGAAATTAATTTCTGCAGATATTTTGCCTTCAATGAAGTGGAACACAACTGTTGATGTGGACTGTCAAAGTTCACAGGGAAGAATCTGACAACCCTATCTCAATCATGTCATCCAGGTTAACATCAATTGTCATAAATCATGTACAGAGCAGGTACCTTTGATATGATACAATGAGAATGGTACTTTACCTCTATGGTCTTTCTTCCTAAAAATCCATAACCCTACTCTAATCATAAGAAGAACACCAGACAAATTCCAACTGAGAGACATTCTACAAAATACTCCTCAACACTATCAAAAATAAGAAGGGTCTGAGAAATTGTCACTATTGAGAGAAACTTAAGAAAATATGATGGCTACACGTATGTAATGCAGTATGCTAGGTGGAGTAGCAAAAGGATATTGGACAAAGAATTTTTTTTGGTACTGGGGATTGAACCCAGGGGCACTTGACCACTGAGCCACATCCCCAGCCCTATTTTGTGTTTTATGTAGAGACAGGGTCTCACTGAGTTGCTCAGTGCCTCACCATTGCTGAGGCTGGCTTTGAACTCGCAATTCTCTTGTCTTAGCCTTCCAAAGTGCTGGGATTACAGGCGTGTGCCACCGCGCCTGGCTCGGGACAAAGAATTTAAAAAACTTTTTTTGTTGTTGTTGTAGATGGACAGCATGCCTTTGTTTATTTTTATGTGGTGCTAACGATTAAACCCAGTGCCTCACACATACTAGACAAGTGCTTTGCCACTGAGCTACAGCCCCAGCCCTGGCAAAGAATTTTTTTAAGTGAAATAAAGCATGAATTTTTGTTAAAAAATTTTGTAAGTATATTCAATCATATTTGTCTGATATCTTGTGTTATAAGTTCATTTAAAAAGAAATGGTAAATCCAGATAGCATAAAGAAAGAAATAATAATTATCCAAAATTCCACTCCCTGAAGGTAATCATGATTCCAAAGTCATGGTTTCCATTCTGTGTGCTCAGGCACCTCATGACACTGCATGAAATTGACAGTCATATTGCCAAATATTTTTAAATTTCAAGGGAAATACAGTGACATCTGTCGGATAATGTACAAAGTACAGGTAGTTCAGTTTTTACATTAACTTTATATTCCTTTTACTAATGTCTTATCTTTTTTTAAAAAATATTTTTTAGTTGTCAATGGACCTTTATTTTTTTCATTTATTTATATGTGGTGCTGAGAATCGAACCCAGTGCTTCATGCATACTAGGCAAGCACTCTACCACTGAGCCACACCCCAGCCCGACTAATGTCTTATCTTTGCAAAGCTTATTTTTGAGTGGCTGCTAGTTTGAAAAAATAAAAAAGCTGGGCATGGTGGTACACACCTGTAGTCTCAGGGACTCAGCAAGCTGAGGCAGGATATCAAGTTCAAGTTCAGTCTCAGCAATACAGCAGGACCCTGTCTCAAAATAAAAAATTAAAAATGGACTGGGGATGTCACTTAGTTGTAAAGTGCAAGGGTCTGAGAAATTGTCACTTTTGATAATTTCAATCCCCAGTACAGAAAATAAATATATGTTTATCTCATGTAACAATCATATAGTATAAGAAATGAGGTGAACCCAATATGATTCCAAGGTGTGATAGAAAGTGTACAGTACTTAACACACACACTATTATTAATTGTGGTTATTGAAAAACTAAATAATTTTTAAACAAAACTACAGGGATATTATACACCTACTATAATGGTTAAAATTTTTAAATACCAAGTGCTGGCTACAGAAACTGGAATCTTTACAGAAATAGCTGAAAGGAATGTAAATTGGTACCACCACTTTAGAAAATGATTGTCAAAATTTAGTTGACAATGCTCATTTTGTATGATCCAGAAACTCTTTAGATAGATACCCTAAAGAAATTCTTGCATATGTATATCAATATGTACTTTTTAAATGTTCCCGGTATTGCACTGCTCATGTTTTAGAAACAAATCAATTGCCCACTGTAGAAGAATGGACAGATTGTAACACTCATGTAAACTGAGTGGTGTAACAGTGAAAATGAATGAAACACATCTATGTGCACCAACATGAATGAATCTCAAATAATGAATGAATAAAACTGAAGAATATAAAGTTTAACAAATTTAAAACCAAAAAATATATTTACAGTTACATCTATATTCAGTTATTTCTAATATATTTGCCATTATATCCATATGTACAGTAGCCTTCTATTTGGTGTGGGGGGGGTTAGGCTGCCTGTGCCACCATGCCTAGCCTTCTAAATTTGTTGGGGAGGTGGGTGGACTGGGGATTGAACCCAGGTATACTTTACCACTGAGCTATATTCCCAGCCTTTTTATTTTTTTATTTTGATACAGTCTCACTAAGTTGCTGAGGCTAGCCTTGAACTTGTGATCCTCCTGCCTCGGCCTCCTAAACCACTGGGATTATAGGCATGCACAACCACACCTGGCATCAACTTCTTTTTTAAATTCTTTTTCAGGTACTGGGGATGGAACCCAGAGCCTCAAGCATGCTAGGTAAGCACTCTACCACCAGACTTGCCTAAACTCTGGATCCTCCTGCCTCAGTCTTCCAAGTAGCTAGCATTGTACGCCTATACCACCATGCCCTACTATAAAATCATTTTTTTAAATACAAGGTAATGAAAATAATGGTGAATGCCACAGAAAAGAACATCAGAACTTCCAAGGTATTGAAAATATATTATTTTTTAAGTTGACCAATGGGAACAAAGAGGTTTATTATCATTCTTTAAACTGTACATGTCATGCATACCTTTTTGTATATTAGATTTCATTTAAAATAATAATAAATATTATCCACTCAACAAAACATTTGTTGAGTACCTGTTGTGTTCTATATATTTTCTGTGGTTTATAAACAAATATCCCTGCCCTCTAGCAGAGGAAGGAAAAGAGAAAGCAAAACTCAGAATGAATGATTGGAAGAAAAAATACACTTTTTCTTTTCTTTTTTAAAATTTATTATTATTATTATTATTTGTGTGTGTGTGTGTGTGTGGCACACAGGGAAAGAGTACTAGAATTGAACCCAAGGGCACTTTACCATAGAGCTACATTGCTAGCCCATTTTATTTTTTATTTTGAGATAGAGTCTCACTAAGTCATCCAGGCCAGCTTCAAACGTAGGATCCTCCTGCCTCAGCCTCTCAAGTCACTGGATTACAGGTATGCACCACATGCCTGACTTCTTTTGTATTTAAAAATTAAAATGCAGTAAAGAGTATCAGGAGTATGAGACGGACTGTAATCTGAATTACTTTAAATGTTTAAATATTTTATTACAAATGAAATTTGTTATAAAACTCAGATTTGTTTTTAAAAGAAAAACTAGGAAAAATCTAAGAAATGAAACCATCAACAATATGTTAAGAGAAAACCATTTTCTGCTTTCATTACTATATTCTGAGAATATATGGGGGGAAAAAACCCTCAGTTCCTCCCATAACTCTCACTGAATATTGGACACAGATTTCTGTGACATAACATGAGGAGTTTTTCTGTATACAGTGCATACACACAGTTCTGCAGTGGACACCAGCTGGGTGTCTTCTGATGCTATCTACCTAGAGAAAGCAGAAGATCTCATCTCCAAACTGCCTCCCTCCCACCTCCCCTGCCCCAATGTCTGTTGAAAGCTTGAGTTAAAATCCCTGGAAGGCAATTCCAGGGCACTGCCTCCTGTATGTGCATGAACTTTCCAGGCCATTAACCCCAACCAATCCAGAAGCACCACATACTTCTACTTTTAAACTGCTTTTGTATCCCAAAACTTTCCCCATTTCAGGTTATCCTGCCCCTCTTATCTACAGCTAATGTAAGTTAAGTTTAAACAGAGTAGGCCTTCCTTTCCCAAGTTTTCATTATACAAACACTCTTGGATCTCAGGTCCAACAGACACATTTCCCATTGCTGCCTGGCTCAGCTGCTGGTAGCTGCAGAATTTGTCCCAGGACCTGCTAGAATCTATATTGGCTCAATAAACACTTTTATTTCCAACACCCCCTCTAACCCATCTCAAGGATTTGGGTTTAGCACTGTTAATGCTCTACTCAGTTATCTCAGTAATTGACCTAAACATTAAGAAAATAAACACAGTGTACTGAACACCAAAGATCTGCACATTTTATTCTACGTTAATTATTCCTCAATAAATTTAGTGGGCTTGCTAAAAACTAAACAATGGCAACAAATAAAAATTTGCAGTATCACTGCCTAATCTATCAATAAATCCCTAACACTAACACTATAAAGAGGTCCAAAAACAAGTACCAGTCCACCCCACCTTCATTTAGAGATCTCTCCATTACCTCCTTCCTAATCTTTTCTCCCAAAAAGTCATGGTCTTCACTTCTTTTTTTTTTTTTTTAATATTTTTTAGTTGTAGATGGACACAATATCTTTATTTTGTTATGTGGTGATGAGGATCGAACCCAGTGCCTCACACATGTGAGGTAAGCGGTCTACCACTGAGCCCCAGCCCCAGCCCTGGTCTTCACTTCATCAGTGAATCTTTAAGCAGAAATCTAAAACACACCTATTTTAATTCCTCAGTCCCTTCAGCCTCCCCAGCATCCTTCTGTGCCTAAGTGCTTGGGAGTGCTGTTCATTCTGGGGGTGTAATCCATTTCAGATTGCACCCTTTCTGCTGATACTCCCTTCCCCTTCCTAGTCTGAAAATAATAACGCCCACACTAGTAGTAGCAGCAGTAGTAGTGGTGACTAGAAGTAGAAATGAACAGTCAGCATCTTGTGGGAGGAACTATCTAAACACTTTATACTCACAGATTATCTAGGAAGTTGATACCACTTCTTCAGAAGAAGGTGATTTATAAAGAGGATATTGCCTTACAAGGTTACACACCTGGCCCGAATCAATCCAAAGTCATTGTCCATTATTAAGATACACATAAAATTCTAAATTAGAGCACAAGAATGTAGTTAGCTGGACATGGATGCTATTGCTCAGTTTTTACTTTCTTTAGTAAACAATTCACTATATAATAAATATGTAAAATGCAAATCAATGAGGTAATAATGATCAATAAGGGAAGAAATCAGGTACAGTGGCACACAACTGTAATTCTAGCAACTCAGGAGTCTATGTCAGGAGAATCACAAATTTAAGGTCAGCTTGGGCAACTTGGTGAGACCCCATCTCAAAATAAAAAAAATAAAAAGGGGTGGGGGTGTAGCTCAATGGCAGAGTGGCAGAGTTCAATCCCCAGTATCAAAATAAGTAAGTAAATAAAATAAGGGAAGAGGACACCAAATCCATTTTTCCTCTCAGAAAACTAACAATGCTCCTGAAGGTAGAAACACATGTTGTTTTTAAGGTTAAAGCAGTCTGATACATAGAGTGATCTCAACATTCTGGCAAACAGAATACCAATCCAATTAATCTACTGCTATACAACTTAGTGGCTTAAACCAGTTTTTTACTATGCTCATGAGTCTGCATTTTGGGTAGGACTTGGCAGGGACAGTATATCTCTGCTCTACATGGCACCCACAGGGCACTTTCATGGGGATCTGGAGGAGTGGGATCTGATTTTAAGACAACTCATGCATGTGCCTGGCAAGCAGATGCTGGATGTCAGCTGGGAGGCTTCCCAGGGCTGAGAGCCAGAAGCTTTCGGTTTTTCTCCCACCCAGGCTTCTCATGATTGCTTGGGTTCCTCACACCACAGCATGCTAGCTGGTTCCAGAAGTGAGTGTACCAAGAGAAAAAAGCAGAAGTACATGGCATTTTTATGACTTAGCCCCAAAATCACACAACATTATTGGAGACACCAACATGTCATTGGTGGAAGTAGTTACAAAGGCCTGAGAGATGGGGACACAGTCATCATGAGATAGAAAGCAGTGTCAAAGTCACATTTTTTGTTTTTGTTTTTGTTTTGTTTTGTTTTTTTGGTACTGGGGATTGAACTCAGGGCACTCGCCCACTGAGCCACATCCCCAGCCCTATTTTGTGTTTTATGTAGAGACAGGGTCTCACTGAGTTGCTTAGCATCTCGCCATTGCTGAGGCTGGCTTTGAATTCGCGATTCTCCTGTCTCAGCCTCCCTAAGTGCTGGGATTACAAGCGTGAGCCACCGCGCCCGGCTTCAAAGTCACATTTTAAGTAAAATATGTAGACTGAAGACACTACTGTAGACATCCTTGGGAAATACAACCTGTCATAGCAATGGAACGATTCTATGTCAGAATATACCAAAGCTGACCTTTCATTAATAGTGATTATTGATTTTTATTAAGTAGGCTTTTTATATAAAGAGCAAAAAGCAAAGAGACTGAAGACAATAACCTGGAGTTTCTCCTCCCATGACTAAATAAATTCAATTGCTTACTAGTAACTATCTTCACAGTACATCTATAACAGAGAAAAAGAGGAGAAAAGGAGGTAATTCCCCAGAATGAAAGTAATAAGCCTGGGTAGGATGGTGCATTCCTGTAATCCCAGTGACTCAGGGAGGCTGAGGCCAGAGGATCACCAAGTTCAAGGCCTGCCTTGGCAATCTAGTGATTCCCGGTCTCAAAACTAAAAAATTAAAAAAGAGCTGGGGATGTAGCTCAGTGGAGAGTGCCCTTGTGTTCAGTCCCCAATACTACAAAAAACAAATAAATAAATAAGAAAAATACATAAACTCCCACAAAAAATTAAACATTAAGTTAGAAGAACCTTTTGATATCACTTAGTTATAGCTGCTAACAGAAAACAGATGTCCTCATTTAACTTTCAATGAAGGTGAGGAAAACCTCTTACCTTTAATAAATTCTAAAACAAGCAAATTTTTATTCATTCATTTGATTCTCTGTTGTTAGTAATGGTAAAAACCTTTTAAAACAAAATAGTGTCAAATTTCCTTAAGGTAAAGGAAAAGCTAAGGCACCTGCATCCTGTTTCAAAGAAGGGTTTATAGGCAGAGAGACAACAGATTACATAACGGATGTTGGGAAGAGATGAAACAAACCCCTAGGGCATGTAGACAAGCACAGAAGTGACAGGAACCCTGCCAGCTCTGGAGATTTCACCAGTGTGGGTGCTACCTGCTCTGTAAATGAGTTCTTACAAAGGTTCCAGCCTGAAGCTGCAGTCCTCTTTCTACATATTAGAGCAAAACATGGCTCCAGAGGTCATTCAGTCCTGTGGTTCCCAGTGTTTTCAACACCAAGGACCTCTTTTCAAAAGTGAAAATTCAGCTGGGCGCGGTGGCTCACGCTTTTAATCCCAGGACTTAGGGAGGCTGAGACAGGAGAATCATGAGTTCAAAGCCAGCCTCAGCAAAGGCGAGGTGCTAAGCAACTCAGTGAGACCCTGTCTCTACATAAAACACAAAATAGGGCTGGGGATGTGGCTCAGTGGTCAAGTAACCCTGAGTTCAATCCCTGGTACCAAAAAATAAATAAAATCAACAATATGTATCCTCAACAACCTCTATTAAATGTAATAAGTGGGGGCTGGAATTGTGGCTCAGTGGCAGAGTGCTTGCCTCGGACATGTAAGGCACTGGGTTCAATCCTCAGAACCATATAAAAATAAAATAAAGGTATTGTGTCCATCTACAACTAAAAAAATTATTAAAAAAAATAAATGTAATAAGTATTTTATCACAAGGATATTTACACACAATGGGACAAACACAAAACATTTGATTTATAAACTTCTTCATAAGCACTGAACACATGGCAATTATTGGTAAACATATTGTAATTGTTAATCTGAATAGTCAACTTGATTGGATTAAGAGATGAGGGCAATTAAGAGGCTTCTAGGTGTGTCAATCAGGGTGTGTATAGGAAGGATGGGCATGCAGGATAGCCAACTGAAGTGGAAACCCTCCCTAAGCATGGGCAGCACCATCCAATAGGATGCTGTCTTGGATGGAATAAAAGCTGGAAGAATAAGGAAGCAGCAGATGCAAGTTCGATTCTTCTTGGACAGATTCTTGATTGCTGCT
The DNA here is from genome assembly GCA_004024805.1 of Geosciurus inauris. Taxonomy (NCBI): domain Eukaryota; kingdom Metazoa; phylum Chordata; class Mammalia; order Rodentia; family Sciuridae; genus Geosciurus; species Geosciurus inauris. Next base: position 19,145 of record PVHX01008245.1, on the reverse strand, counting down.
GCGATGGCCTGAAGATATTAGACTCTTGCTCCTTCGCTCTTCTAAAGCAACTCTACCAGTGATTCTCCAGGGAGTTTCCAGAAACCTTTGGACTGGGGTATCATCGTTGATCCCTCTTGTTCTGAGCCATCAGCACCTTGGACTGAGCAGCTACTGATTCCTCCAGCTTTTCAGCCTGCAGATGGCCACTGTGGACTATTCAGTTTCTGGTCATGTAAACCAATCTAATAAACATCCTTCTGTTGGCTCTGTTCCTCTAGAGAACCCTAATACATAAACTATACTTGAAAAAACTGTAATGGATTTTTTTCCCTAGTACTGGGGATTGAACCCAGGGATTCTTTACCATTGAGAAACATCCCCAGCCCTCTTTATTTCAGGCTGCCTTCAAATTTGCAATCCTCCAGTCTTTGCCTCCCAAATTGCTGGAGTCACAGGTGTGTATTACCATACCTGACTATGATGGGAATTTTTAAGAATTTCATTTCCAGGTATGTTACCCTAGGACTTTACCTACTGCGCATGTGCTTGGACTCAATAACTTCTTGCAATATAGATTCTATACTTCTTTCATAAATTATTCAAATCACCAGGCATGGTGGCACATGCCTGTGATCCGAATTATTTGGGAAGCTGAGGCAGGAGCATCACAACTTTGAGTCAACCTAGGAAACTTAGCAAGACCCTGGTCAAAATTAAAAATAAAATGGGCTGGGGATGTACCTCAGTAGTAGAAGGCTTGCCTACCAGGCACAAGTTTCTGAGTTTGATCCCCATTATCATGAGCCAAATAAATAAATAATTAAAACCATTTCCCCTTCTTTTAAATTTATATCTTATTCATTTAAAACTGGTTTGAGACAATATAGACGCACATTCCTATCTTATAAAAAGTTAAGAAACAGTAGGCAAGGTAGCACATATCTATAATCCTACAGTGGGAGGCTAAGGAAGGAGAATCACAAGTTCTAAGCCTGGGCAATTTAGCAAGACCCTGTTCCAAAATAAAAAATAAAACAGGCCTGGGATACAGCTCAGAAGTTGAGCACTCCTAGGGTAAATCCCAAGTACTGCCAAAAAAGAAAAAAAAATCTTTCTGATGAAAATTTCATTTACTTGCTTGACTGTTTTGTTATTTTGTTTTGTTGGGTTTTTTGTTTTTTGTTTTTCTGATGCTGAGAATTGAACCTGGAGCCTCACACATGCTACCCTAATACGGAGCTACAACCCCGGCCTATAGATAACAATTTTATTATTACCAATCACCAGTTATATCAATAAACTGTTTATCTGATGCTAGAAGGACATGCTAATTGCAACTATTCTAAATCTAAAATCTTTGGTTTTGATAGGAGATATATATGTGTGTATTTTAGATGTTGATGGACCTTGATTTTATTCATTTATTTATATGGGGTACTGAGAATAGAATCCAGTGCCTCACACATGCTAGGCAAGCACTCTACCACTGAACCACAAGCCCAGCCCCAGTTTTTGGTAGTTTTTAAAATTCCATGCACAATAACTATAGTTTGGAAATCATCATCATGTAATAACCTAAAGGTCCTGACTGCTATTTTGTAGGCTTAGGGAAACCATGTACAAGCACCTCCAACAGAAGCCTCTCATCTGGAGACCTTCTAAGACAATGTGGCAACTAGGATCTGGAATGTCCCCCCAAAGGCCCATGTGTTACAAGCCTGGTCCCCACCTGGCCTGGGAGGTGGCAGGAAGGGCAAGAGAGAGGGCACAGCAGGAGGTTTTCGGGTCATTAGGGGCATGCCTTTGATGTGATGTGGGACCCTAGTCTCTTCCTCTTTCTTTTGCTAGGTGGTCATGAGGGGAGTGGCTCTGCTCTGCCCTCACTTCTACCGTCATGTCCTATGAGGGCCCAAAAGCATCAGGGCCAACCAACCATGGACTGAAATCTCCAAAACTATAAGCCAAAATCAACCTTTTTGGGGGGCTGGGGATGTGGCTCAGTGTTAAGAGTATTTGCCAGGCATGTGAAGCTCTGGGTTCAATCCCCAGCACCACAATAAATAAATAAATCTTTCCCTTCTCTTTTTTCTTTTTTTTTTTTAGTACCAAGGATTAAACACAGGGTCACTTCCCAACCCTTCTTTTATGTTTTATTTTGAGACAGGGTCTCACTAAGTTCTTAGGGCCTCACTAAGTTGCTGATGCTGGCCTTGAACTTGTGATTCTCCTGCCTTAGCCTCCTTAATCACTGGAATTACAAGGATGCACCACCACACCTGGTCCTTTTCCCTCTTTGTAAGTTGATTATCTCAGGTGTCTGTTATAGTGACAGAAAGTAACTAATACACAGACGTATATGCTTTCAAAGCCTGTGGAATATATAAAGAGAGGGCTTAGGGGGAAAGAAACCCAATAAGAATGCAGAGAGTGGTGCCTTGCCTTAGAGGGAAATGTTTCCAAAACAGCTGCCAAGTTCATGAAAACTGCATCCCTCTCCTTTTGTTTAGCTTGTGGTGAAGATGGCCACATGAGAAGAGATCCCACAGCTAGTAACATGGAAACTCTGACAGGTTTGGGAGCACTTTGGAAAACCTGGGATCAAACAGAAAACAAGGCCATAAAAGACTAGGCTTATGGTCGGGCATGGTGGTGCACACCTGTAATCCCAGCAACTCAGGAGGCTGAGACAGGAGGATCACAAGTTCAAGGCCAGTATAAGTAATTTAGTAAGACTCTGTCTCAAAACAAAAAAAAAACTGTAAAAGGGCTGGAGATGTAGCTCGGTGGTAAAATGCCCCTGGCAGTAACAACAACAACTAGGCTTATATATTAGTCAGGGTTCTCCAGAGAAACAGAATGAAAAGAGATTATAAGGAATTGATTAATATAATTAAGAGGTTGAGAAGCCCCAAGATCAGCAGTTAGTCAACTAGAGACCTAGGAAAGCCAATGGTGTTGTTCTAGAGCAAGTCTGAAGGCCTGAGGACCAGGAGAGACAATGGAATAAGTTCTAGTTTCAAGAGCCAAAATTTTGGTTTGAGCCCAAAGTCAGGAAAAGACCAATGTCCCAGCTCAAGGAGTGAGGTTAGAGTTGTTGTCTTACTTAGCCTTTCTGCTCTGGTCAGGTCTTCAAATGATTCAATAAGTCTCATGCACATGAAGGAGGCCAAGCTGATTTACTCAATCTTCTAATTCAAATGTTAGCCTTATCAACAAATACACCGAAAACAATGTTTGACCAAATATCTGGGTACCCTGTGACCCAGTCAAGTTGATACATAACATTTACCACCACAGTTTTCTTGACTTTACAAGTCTGACTTGACTTATTTTACAACTACTTCTAGACTGTCGAGAAGAGGATGACGAAGGGCTGGGGATATAGCTCAGTTGGTAGAGTGCTTGGCTCACATGCACAAGGCCCTGGGTTCAATCCTCAGCACCATACAAAAAAAAAAGAGAGAGAGAGAGAGAAGGAGGATGACGAGAATGTAAAACCTGGTGACAGACCCAAGCAGGGGACTCCCCCCAATCTGAGGCAGGAAAGCAGGAAGGGCAATGACTGTGAAGCAAAGAGCAAATGGTTCATTTGCTCAGTTTTAGGGCAGGCACACATCACTGCCTGAAACTGAACTGCCCTTCAGTGCCTTGAATCAAAAGATAACCTACTTCCAAAACACATGTATGCGCTTGCTCTCACTCTCTCACACATATGTGCACTCGCACTCTCTCTCTCTCTCTGCCCATGAAAGGCCTACCCAGAATGAGAAAACTTAGATACTGAGTCCCCTGGGTACAGTGCTGGGAGAAAGGAGATTCTCCAAGGAAAATCACAGGCTCAAATAACCCAGTCTTCTGAAGCCAGGACAATGAGTCAGGCTTCTGGCCAGAACTACAGGCATCTCAAGGCTCCACCAGATTAAGGGGATCCCCTTCCAAGCTCGCTTGCTGGTGTGAGCCGCTCCCAGCGCTGCCAGCAGACTGCAGATCTGCATCCACGCTCGCTCTTGTGGTTGCTGGCAGGCCTCACTTCCTCACCACATGGCCCTCCCATGGGCGGCCTGGTTTCCCCACCTCCAGAGCTGCTTCACATAATGGCAGTGGGCCTTCCCCACAGCAGAGAGAGAGAGAGAGCAAGTGAAGAAAGACACGGAGAAAGAGAAAGAGGTGGGGGAGCTCAAGGTGGAAACCAGTCTGTTTTTAAACCCCAAACTGGGATGTGCATCTCATCACTATGCTGTATTCTATTCTCCAGAAGTCAGTCACCAAGTCAGCCCACATTCATGGGGAGAATTAAGCTCCATCTTTAAAGAAAGCAAAATCAAAGAATTTTTATAGAGATCTTTAAAAAATCAACACAGGGACCCAAAGAATTAAGGAGGAGGAAAACGGTCACTCAATAAGTCATTAAGGCATCAGTGAGCATATTACTCTCACTGTATTCCCCAGTCTCCAAGAGTCCTCCTATTTGCTTCCTCAAGGGAGGCTTGTGTTTGTTTTCTGAGAACGGGAACTCCTTGAGGAGTACGCCAAGGAAAGGGTGGAAGGATGAGCGTCTTCGAGGGGAGACAGGTAGAAACAAGAAGGAAAAGGGAGTGATCTATCTGGGCAAGGGAAGAAAATCTTAGGGACCCTTCAAAGAGGGGCCCTGCAACCTCATTTCCGAGCAGTGCTGTAGATACATGGCAAGTCCTTCCAGGGAAGTGAGCACATGCTGTACCAAAGAAAGCTGGAACCCAGGCTCCACGATCCACAGGATCTCGCCCCTGAGGTTGGCCACAACCATCAGAGACACCAAACTACAAAGACTCACATCTTCTTAGACAATTATAGTTACTGGACACAGCCAAATGGACTGAAAACACTCATTTTCTACCCTTCTCCTGGCTCCTCCTAAGCCACTCAGATTCATCTATAACCCTAAGGAGAAGTGGATGCCCATTATTAAATCACTGAAGCTGAATTTCTCATCAGTTTGCTGGAATTGGGAAGTAGAAGGGAACAGGGTTGGACTTAATTTTACTTAAAGGAAATAAAATATTGTAACATTTCCTAGTTACGTGATTTTCTAAACTCAGATTCCTGCTTGCTATATGGTTGATTAATATACTAAACAAGGGATATCTTTTACAAGGACATCTTGGGGATTTCAAAGTAAGTTCCAAAAAGCTATTCCATCAAAACATTAAGATTTTTGCCAGGTGTAATGGCACACACCTGCAAGCCCAGCAACTCAGGAGGCTGAAGCAGGAGAATCACAAGAGCACCTGCTTTGCATGTGCAAGGCCACGGGTTCAATCTCTGGCACCAAAATAAATAAATAATAAATGTTTTTAAAGATTTAAGTTAACAAGGAAAATTTATTTTTCTAGAAAGTATTCCAGCTAATAAGGAACAAGGAATAAAAGAATTAGATGATCCTCATCTGTAACACCTAATGAAGTAAGTCTAGACACTGGTTACTATGGATTCCTAATATGAAAAAAAAAAAGAGCCTTAATGGAGGTACACACCACTCCTATGATTTATGCTTTCAAAAAAATTTTTTAATCTGAATTTCATCAAGTCTCTAGAACTAGCTCTAACCACCAGTTTACAAGACACAAAGGAAACACAGAAAAACATTCCAGATGATCCCCTGGGAATAAGGTCTACAAGATTCAAACTAGAAAAAGTGTTCAGTGTTTGCCAAGTGGTCGGGGGACAGAAGTGAATTTGGAGAGTGATGGAACTGCTCAATACCGTAATGACAGTTGTACTTATGCAACTGCATTTGTTGGAACTCACAGGTCTACGTGCTAAAATAGTTGACTTTACTGTGTGTAAATCATACTTCAACTTTTTAAAATATTAAAAATTCAGACTGTGGGACACTCTTCGTAGCAAACATGCTTTCTTCAACAAACTAACAGCATAGAGAAAAAGAGGCGTGGGAAACCTGTAGATTAAAAAAGGCTTAAAGGCTGGGGATGTGGGTCAGTAATAAAGCAACACTTGCCTAGCATGCTCAAGGCCCTGGGTTCAATCCCCAGAAATTAAAAGAGAAAAAAGGAAAAAAAGGCTTAGGATCTAATCAACTAATTTTAAATTACCAATATTATCTGGATCCTGTTTGAACAAAAATATTTTTTAAAAATGACTGGCCAGGAGGCTTGGGTTGTGAGGCACTGGGTTTGATCCTCAGCACCAGATAAAAATGAAACAAAGGTATTGTGTCCATCTACAACTAAAAAAAAAAATTTTTTTTTAATGACTGGCCAACTATGGAAACCTGAACACTGATGAAATATTTGATTATATTAAGGGAATATTATTAATTGTTACTATTAATGGGTTATGTGTTCCAAAAGAGTTCTTGTCAAGCCAGGCATGGTGGCACACACCAGTAATCCCAGCAGCTCAGGAGGTTGAAGCAAGAGGATCACAAGTTTAAGGCCAGCCAGAGCAATTTAATAAGTCCCTGTCTCAAAATAAAAAATAAAAGGGACTGGGGGAGCTGGGGTTGGAGCTCAGTGGTAGAGCACTTGCCTAGCACATGTGAGGCACTGGATTTGATCCTTAGCATCACATAAAAATTAATTAATTAATTAATTAAAGGTATTGTGTTTACAACTTAAAAAAAAGGCGGGGGGGAGGAGTCTGGGGATGTAGTTCAGTGGTACAGCTCCTCTAGGTTAAACCGCAGCACCACCAAAAAAATTTTTTTTAAAGATTTCTTACCTTTCAACAATACATGCTGAAATCTTTACAGATGAGTAAGACAATGTATGGCATATGCTGCATGTGGAGCAGGGAGTGTGAAGATGAAAGAGGATTAAGTCCACGATTATTACAGCTGGGTGAAGAACAATTCAGGTTCATGCAGGTAGGATTCCAACTCGACTTAAAATTTACACCCACATTTCCAGAAAAGTAAAGTGAAACCTTAGATGCTATCTTACTTAACCTTCTTCTGTCTATTCCTGGTGCTCCACCTTCCAGGGACACCTTGAACACCCATGAAATCACTGCTTGACTTTTCTAGGTTTCATTCTTAAATATTGCCATGAAAATGCTACACACTTTGACCATGCTATCTTGGCTCCTGCAGACTCTGCTTTCACAGAATTAAACCTGGCACTATGCCCTAGGTTTTCACTAACACGTGCTGTAAAAAATGGCTCCACCAAAACCACTGCATTGGCTGCAGGGATGTTGCAGAGGCACACTCCAGCACAAAGAGGTCCTGTAAGCAAAGGGGAGTCCTGTTTCAGTGTAGGTTCAAAAATGTTCTCCCAATTTTCCATGTAAGTACCTCCAGAATCAGTTTCCTAACAGAGCACAAAGATCTATCTCCTAGAGATCTTGCCCTGTGCTTGAGCCCCAGCACCAAGACCCTGCAGCAGACAAATAATACTGCAGAGAAAGAGAAAATGCATGAGACAAAGCAGTTTGTTTTATTTCCAGAGTTATTTTTGTTTTGGTACAAAAGGGAATAGAACACCAGGGGCACTCTGCCACTAAGCTACATCCCCAGCCCTTTTTCATTTTGAGACAGGGTCTCACTAAGTTGCTTAGGGCCTCCCTAACTTGCTGAGACTGGCCTCAAACTCGTAATCCTCGTGCCTCAGGCTCCTGAGTTGCTGGGATTACAGACCTGCGCAACCACGCCTGGCTTTTTCCACACAGTGTTACCATAACATTCTGTTTCTCTGCATTTCACTCAACTCGTCTTTCCCAGGTTATTTGGTTCATTTTCATGACTTGGATCACCAACTGTTTGCTGATAACTTCTGATCTCTCTTCTGGGCAAAAGACTCCTATTTTAACCTGTCTGGTTAAAGATGGTTCCCTAGCCGGGCGTGGTGGTGCATGCCTGTAATCCCAGCACTTTGGGAGGCTGAGACAGGAGAATCACAAGTTCAAAGCCAGCCTCAGCAACCACGAGGCGCTAAGCAACTCAGTGAGACCCTGTCTCTAAATAAAACACAAAATAGGGTTGGGCATGTGGCTCAGTGATCAAGTACCCCCGAGTTCAATCCCCAGTACCAAAAAAAAAAAAGAAAAGATGGTTCCCTGACACACCTTACACTCGATAGCTCAAACACATTCATCTTCACCCTCCTCAACTTGTACTTGCCCTACATCTGCTGTCTCAATTCAAACCATTCCCATTCAATCTATTTGTTTTATTTTTTATTTTTAGTTGTAGATGGACACAATACCTTTATTTTATTTATTTATTTTCATGTGGTGCTGAGGATCTAACCCAGTGCTTCACACATGCCAGGCGAGCGCTCTCCCATGGAGTCACCACCCCAGCCCTCAACTTATTCTTCAAGCTAAAAACTCCTTCATATACTGTGAAGAAAATTAAAAGACAAGCTGCAGAGGAAGAAAATACCTGTAAAATATATACTTGATTTAAAAAGTTGTTTCCAGAAGACACAGGGAACACTTTTGACCACCAAGGGAGACAAAAAAACTGATAAAACATGGGCAAAAGACTTGGATATTTCACAGAAATTATATGAATGGAAAATTAGCCCATGCAAAGTACTGGTCATCATTAGTCATCAGGGAAAAGGAAATTAAAACTACAATGATATGCACCACTAGATACCCACAGAATGGCAAGTAATGGTGATGGTATCAAGGGTTCAAAACTTATCAAATTGTACATTTTAAATATGTGCAGTTTAAGCGGGCCATGGTGGCACAGGCCTGTAATCCCAGCACTTTGGGAGGCTGAGACAGGAGAATCGCGAGTTCAAAGCCAGCCTCAGCAATGGCGAGGCACTAAGCAACTCAGTGAGACCCTGTCTCTACATAAAACACAAAATAGGGCTGGGGATGTGGCTCAGTGGTCGAGTGCCCCTGAGTTCAATCTCCAGTACCAAAAAAAAAAAAGATGAGAGGCAGTAGCTATGGCTTAGAGACATAGCTCTCTAAATCTTTAGTTGGGCTCAGTGGTGGAGTACCAAAAAAAACAAAAACAAAAAAATTTGTTGGAACTGCCCTCACTGCCAGGTATGCAGAATTACTACAAACCCTTTATAAACACTGTATTAACCTTGATATATAAACAAAGTCATTACACTGCCTCACATTTCAGTGTGTTTTCCCCACTAATAAATGAATGTTCCCCCAGCAAGGGCCTTATTTCACTCATGTATGTCTGTTGTCCCCAGAACTGTAAAACATTCAGATTTGTGTGTGTGTAGTGGGGTGGTGCTGGGGATCGAACCCAGGGCCTCACAAATGCTAGGCAAGTGCTCTACCACTGAGCTACACCCCCAACCATTTTTTAAAATTTTTGAGGCAGGGTCTTGCTAAATTGCCCAAACTGGCCTCAAACAAGATTTTTCTGCTTCAACCTCCTGAGTATCTAAGAATACAATGTGTGTCACTTTGCCTGGCACAGTAGTTTCTTAAAGAAATTACATATACCTGGCTGGGACTGTAACTCAGTGGTAGAGTTCTCGCCCCGCATGCGTGAGGCACTGGGTTCAAACCTCAGCACCACATAAAAATAAATAAAGGTATTGTGTCCATCTACGACTAAAAAAAAACTAAAAATGCAGATATTGTATCCATCTACAACCAAAAAAAAATATTAAAAAAAAAAGAAATTACATATGCCATCAAAATGCCTGGATCTCTTTGATTTTAAATATATAACCAAAAAAGAAAAAAAGAAAGAAAGCCAGGTGTGTGGTAGTGCATGCCTGTAATCCCAGCCATTTGGGGGGTCAAGGCAGGAGGACCCTCAAGTTCAAGGAGAAAGAACCCCAACCTTATGCATCAGATAAGGTTTAATCAATGTGAATTCTATTCAGACAAATGGGTCTTGTTTCAAAGAGGACATGAAAGAATTCTCTAACTCAAAATCCAAACATTACTAGCAGACTATATCGAACTCTTCAGAAATTTCCTATACCACATGGAAAGCGACATTCCTCACCTTAATGCTTCTGCCGGTCCTGTCAGGAGCATCCAATACTATGACGTGATTTTGGACCGCCAAAGTCCCATCCCACACTAATTCCTCTTGCCACAAATTCATTTATTGGCTCATTAGTTTTTTGTTGTTGTTTGGTACTGGGGATTGAACCCAGGAGTACTTTACCACGGAGGCACATTCCCAGCCCTTTTTATTTCAGTTTTTGAGACCGGGTCTCATTAAATTGCTGAGGGCCTCACTGAGTTGATGAGCCTGGTCTCCAACTTGTGATCCTTCTTATTTTCCCGCGTTGCTGCTGGGATTATAGGCGTATGCAACCACACCCAGCTGGTTCACTAGTTTTACTGAGCTAAGTACAAAGAAATGTGTGTGTGTGTTGCTCTTTAGTTACAAGGGACTGAACTCAGAGGTGCTCTACCTCTGAGCTACATCCCTGGCACTTTTAAAAAATTTAATTTATTTTTTGGTACTGGGGAGTTAACCCAGAAACACTCAACCACTGTGCCACATCCCCAGCCCTTTTTTGTATTTGTTTAGACAGTGTCTTACAGAGTTGCTTAGGGCCTCACCAAATTGCTGCTGCTGGCTTTGAACTCTCAATCCTCCTACCTCAGCCTCCCAAACCACTGGGATTACAGGTGAGTGCTGTACTGGTCTTTTTTTTTAGTTTTTGAGATAGAGTCTCATTAAGTTGCAGAGACTGGCCTCAAACTTGTGATCTTCCAGCCTCAGCCTCAACCTCTCAAGTCACTGGGATTACTGGCACATGTAGCACACACCTAAGAATGTGTTTTCTACTACATACAAAACAGTACTAGGTACAAAGATGAACCAAGACAAGGAAATAACTTTCAAGGACAGCTGGGGATGTGGCTCAGTGGTATCATGCTTGCCTGGCTTGCATGATTCAATGCAATGAATCATGGTTCAATTCCCAAAACTGAAAAGAAAAAATTTTTTTTCAAGGAAATAATAATAATAGGGCATGGGGTGCCTTTGCAGACTGTTCACTGGCAGTACCCTAACTAGGATTGAGAAGCAATCTTTAAAACCTCAGTGGCAGAGCACTTGCCTAGCACACACAAGGCCCTGGGTTTGAACCCCAGCATGACAAAAAAAAAAACAAACACTTCACGACTATATTTATCATTGGGATTGTTTCCCCACAAAAACCACAGCATCCCTAGTATGAAGACCAGTAAGAAGAATGTCTCAGGTTTAACAGTCAAAAAAAAAAGTTATGCTTCTTTTGAATGTACATTTAATTTTATAGACATAATGAATCTGGAAATTGAGCTTTATTTATTTCTTTCCTTTGCTCCAGGAAACTCAGAGGTGGATATGGAATCTACCTTTGATAACTGTACAGTACTTTCTGATATGTATACTAATTTTATCCCTGCTTTAATTTTATTCTTCTCTCACTTCCTCTTTGCTGTAATTTATTTGTTATCCTCTAGAATGTACAGATTTTGAAGAGGTGAAAAATAAAAGGTATTTAAAATGGTCATGGTGGTACATACCTATAGTCCCAGCTACTCAGGAGGCTGAGATAGGAGGACTGAAGTTTGAGGCCACCCTGGGCAACTTAGGAAGATCCTGTCTCAAAATAAAGAAGGACTAGGAGTATAGTTCAATGATAAAGTGCTTGCTTAGCACACATAAGGCCCTGGGTCCAATCCCCATAACTACCAAAAAGGGGGGGGGTGCTATTTGGAAGTTGCTCTTTTGTTACTGGGGATTGAACTCAGGGGTACTGGACCACTGAGCCACATCCCCAGCCCTATTTTATATTTTATGTAGAGACAGGGTCTGAGTTGCTTAAAGCGCACCTCACCATTGCTGAGGCTGGCTTTGAACTCATGATTCTCCTGTCTCAGCCTCCCATAGTGCTAGGATTACAGGTGTGCGCCACTGAACCCAACTTGAAAGGTGCTTTTTTTAGACAGGGATCTTTTTTTTTTTTGGTACTGGGGATTGAACTCAGGGGCACTCGACCACTGAGCCACACCCCCAGCCCTATTTTGTGTTTTTTGTAGAGACAGAGTCTCACTGAGTTGCTTAGCACCTCGCCATTGCTGAGGCTGGCTTTGAACTCGCGATTCTCCTGTCTCAGCCTCCCTAAGTGCTGGGATTACAGGCTTGAGCCACTGTGCCCAGCTTAGACAGGGATCTTGCTGTGTTGACCAGTCTGGCCTGGAATTTGAAATCCTCCTGAGTAGCTGGGATTACAGGTGTGAGCCATGGTGTTCAGATAGATTGTTGCTTTTTAACCCAAAATTTATTGTGTACAGAAATTTCTATGTGCCAGGCACTGTTCTAGGCACTTTACAATCCTAGAAGGGTTGAACTATTATTATTTCCATTATACAAATGAGGAACCTGAGAATCAGAGGGTTTATAACTTACATTGATTACAACTTGGACTTGACAGAGGTGGACTCAAATTCATGTGTAATGGTAAAATCATTACAAATAAGTGTCCATACAACTGGAGGAAATTAGAGCAGAGGGAGGAAAAGGAGAGGATGGGGAAAGCCCTCATTGAGGAAGTGATGTGTGAGCTAAGTTCTAAAGGAAAGAGCCTGTCAAAAAGCAAGGAGAAACTATTCCAGAAAGAAAGAAATCATGTACAAATATCCAAAGCAGAGAGAACATAAGTTCTGGGAAAGGCAAACAGAACCTACATTCAGCAGTTCATCTTAAAGGATTCATCAGAAAGTAAAAGCATTTGGGGCTGGGGTGGTGGCTCAGTGGTAGAGTGCTTGCCTAGCATGCGTGAGGCACTGGGTTCGATCCTCAGCACCGCATATAAATAAATAAAAAATAAAGGTCCATCAACAACTAAAAAAATATTTAAAAAAAAAAGAAAGTAAAAGCATTTAAGAGTAGGTAGTTATTATGTTCATTACTGAGAATTTCTATGGCCTCAGTACTAACTTGTGGTTGGAAAGGTTAGGTGGAAATAAAATAAAGACAGTCCTTTTCTCTAATTAGGCTAAAATTAGTCTGAATTATATTCAATAGCAATTGGGAACCACAGAAGATACCTAAGTATGAGAACTACATGATCAACTTACACAGAATGGTAAATTAATTACAGATTGGAAGGTAGGGAAACCAGATAGGAAGCTACTATAAGAGGCTAGCATTGAGGTTAAACTAGGACTGTCCAAAAGAAATACAATGCAAACCGTATGTGTAATTTTTTTATTTTCTAGTGGCTACCACGAGAAAAAGTAAAAAGAAATAAATTGAAATGATTTCATTGATATTACAATTCACTGAATCCAATATACTTATTATTTCTCTATATAATCATTCAAATTTGGACTAAGATATTTTACTTTTTTTGGTACAAACTTGAAATCTAGTGTATTTTACATTTAATACACTAAATATATTAATGTATATTTTATATTTATCTCATTTTGGGCACTAAATTTTCTTTCTTTCCTTCCTGAACTCTCCTCCACCCTATACTGGGGACTGAACTCAGGGCCTCACACATGCTACGAAGTGTTCTACCCCTGAACTACATCCCCATCCCTTTCTATTTTATCTTGAGACACAGTCTTACTAAACAGCCCAGGCTGGCCTTGAACATTCAATTGTCCTGTCTCAGCCTCCCCAATAGCTATGCTCAGAGGTATGTACCACTGCACCTGGCTCAGACACTAAATTTTCACTGGAAATATTTGATAGGGATTTAGAATTCATAAAATTTACAGATGATAGAATAGTTTCACATACCTAAGGAAGCTCAAGACTACTTAATTTCCAGTAAGTGGTCAGTCTGTAAATTTAAATTAATTACAATTAAATAATTAACAATTCAGTTCCTCAGACATGCTAATGACATCTCAAGTGCTCAGTAGTTACATGTGACTATCATATTGGGCAGTACAGGCCTAAAGTAGCAAAGGTACTTTGCCTACTGGTACTTCCACTATGAGCATTTCATATATACCCAATATTGAAGATTTCTGAGCAATAACTTTTGTAGGTATTAACTATGAAATTAGTTACATCATCACTACTGTAGCTTACTTTCTTGAAGTTAACATATTTTAAAAAAAGGAATCTTCTAATGACTCCACAGAATTGCTGTGTGGTTCCTGACACATGGAATGTACTCTAAAATATCTGTGGAATGAATATTCTCTATTTCTCAAGGAATAATTCAGTTGTTTGTGGCCTACTTATGCCCTCTGTTACCTTCTATTTTCCTAAGGTTCAACTATTTCAATTTATTATATTCTACATATGATGAAAAAGAGATTATTTGTAAATTATGCATTATACTATAATGGTTAAGAGCTTAAGCTCTGCAGACTGCCTGGATTCAAATCCTTGTTCTATCATTTACTAGACAGCGTGTAATCTTGGCTATATTCTTGGCCTGTGACTTAATTCCTTATTCTACAAAAGAATGATGACAGCACTGATGACCATCTTGGATCTCCTCATGGATTACACGCGATAACTAGGATTTCTCAATTTTTTTGTTTCCCACATTATCTTCAATACAAAAAAAAAAGGTACAGGTAGTAATTTGAGGTCCTCAAAAGAAAAATCTTGCATGTAGTTAATAGTCACTAAAAAAGGAGCTAAATAAGAAACTTCATCTCCTGACCATGTACAATTATGCAGTATAGCACAGGTGCAATCAGGCAAATAGAAAAACACGAACACGAAGCAAAAGAGGAAGGCGTTTATTGGCCTTACCTGCTTTTCCGTTTTCGAGGCGGTTTCTCCACTGTGCCAGTCAGTCTACAGACCAAACAAATAAGACGGTAACTAAAAGTTAACATAAGGGAACACATCGCCAGACTCTACTGTGCCAGTCAATAACTAAATGACCACCCTCTGGGACCACAGGCTCACCATGCCCATACCTGACCTTACAAACACATCATGCCTCATTTCCCCTCTTCACCAACACCAAGCAATCCTGGCACTCGCTGTTCCCCCAGTGACCCCTTTGCCCAAACCCTGCTCTGCCTCCTGATCCCTCAGCCCATCCTCAGTCCCCTTTCGTCACAACCCAGCTCCCCAAAACCACCCACCTCCACCTACCTACTCATTGTCTGCCTGGTCAACCCCGCGAGCCCCCTCCCAGCCATCCCTCCCCGCGCCCACCCCTTCCCGGCCGTGCTCGGCCCCTCGGAACCCCGCCCCTCCAGGCCGGGCGCCCCCCGCATTCCACCGCCCCTCGGAGGGGCGCGCGCCCTGCCCCTCCCGGCCCACAGCCCCCAGCCTCGGCGCCCCGTCCCCTCATGTCGCTCTCACTCGCCTGCAGCAGGCGACCGCCCCGGTCCCTGGGCGTCCCCCAGGCGTCCCCAGCCTGCACCCCCGCCCCTCCAGCCTCGGCGCCCCGAAAGCTTGGCGGCCCTAGCCGCTGCCCCTGGGCCCGCTCCCTCGCCCCCGCCCCATCCCCGAGCCCGGCCTGCACCCAGCTCCCGCCCCACCTGGGGGCCAGGCGACTCCGCGGCTGCTGGGGCTGCCGGGCTCCTCTGACCATCCGGCTCCTGCTCCGCCGCGGGAGCTGCTCCGGCGGCCGCAGGGCTCGCTCGGGAAGCTGAGGCGGCGGAGGCTGGAGTAGGCGGAGAGGCGGGAGGAGGGCCTCGCGCCTCTGCCAGGCTTGCCGCGGGGCCCGCCTCCTCCGCGCATCTCCTCGGCTTCCATTGGCTGCATCCGTAGTGTGGCCCAAAGCCTGGCCGTCGATTGGGCGTTCGGGCCGTCAAATCCCGCGCTGCCCACCCAGAGGTTTGGTTGAGACTGCAGGTGGCGGCGGAGGTGCCTTAGAGACTGCTGGCAGGGCCACAGGAGACCTAAGCGCCACCGTGCGCCGGATCGTGGGAACTGCGTCTCCGGCGCCAGACACCTGCCCGCAGGTTTTCTAAGGCTTCGCGTCTGACACCCCAGACACCTGCTGGCACCCCCCACCTCCCACCGCTCCAGAACCAAAAGTCAAGGGCTGTAATTTCTCCAGATACCTCCGCCAGGTGGGACACAGACGCGACTCTCCCAAATGAGCTTCGTTTTGAACCACCTTGAATGCAGTCCCTGTCTACGTCTTGCAGAAATGGTCTTAGCTCAGTGCTATCCCTTATAGAGGATCTAGTCACAAATTTTAAGACTCCACAAAAACACAGCATGATTTGGCTGCTCAGTCCTCGTCAGGAAAGGTCACCAGCTTGGGTGCAGGCTCTTAAGAAAGGAAGGAATTTATTTATTTTTTTTTTAATGACCGTCAAAGAAAAATCAACCCTGCAAACGGAATCAATGCCGTAACTAAAATGAATATGTTCCGTTTTGAAAGGCCCAAACAGAATTGATTCCTGAGTGTGTACTAGCCATTCTGTGATACTGTAGATGATTGTTCCACACCAGTTAATTAATTTTAAAATAAATTTTACTGCATTTTTTTTTTAACCTAAGCATGCATACAAAACCGCCAGCATGTAAGCCTGATATTACCTTTCCTCTTCTACTGACAAGGCCATCCTTGAAAATAAGGCGTTGCTAATATGAAATTCTTTAAGGTAAGTTCCTTTTATATTTCTATTGCTGTGTATAGTTGTTTGCGCATCTTATCTGTTTGGAGTTGGGAAGAGGCATAAAACTTTCTCTTAAGCCACTTGTATTTTATTTATGCATCAATAACATGACAGCCTGTAGCAGCAGGATGCACCAATGAATGGTGGACAGATTTCTCACTGATCTTCATAAATGGCAAAAATTAGGATAGTTTTTCACAAAACCAAATGTAGTTGGTGTAAATGACTGTTATTATTTTTAGATGGTTTCTTTTACATTCTTGATGTTAAAATAGCCTTTCTTTTATGAAGTAATAGTGATAGTAGACTGTAGTGATTTTTTATTTTTTGCGGTGCTGGGGATTGAACCCAGGGTCTCAGATGCTAGAAAAGCACTCTACATCTGAGATACCTACATTCCCAGCCCTCTTGTGGAATTTTAAAAGTGGATTTGACTAGGGAAAAATATTATTAAACCCCTAATATTCCCTCATATATTTTATGTAATTCTAAAGTCAGAATTATAAATCACCTCAATGCTGTTCCATCCATATTATGAATCCAGAAAGGTAGCCAGGCATGGTGGCACACACCTGTAATCTCAATAATTCGGGAGGCTGAGGCAAGAGGATACCAAGTTTAAAGCCAGCCTCATCAATTCAGTAAGACTTTGTCTCAAAATGAAAAATAAAAAGGGCTGGGGAATATGGCTCAGTGGTTAAGCACCCCTGGATTCAATCCCTAGTACTGAAAAATAAAAATTTTAAAGATCCAGAAAGGTCTAATAACTCCAAAATAATTTCTCAGTCAAGAGGAGGAGGGAGTAAAAGGAATCCTGATGAGGATCATCAACTCACTAGGGAAATATTGAAATATCACTATTCCATTTCTTATAAAAATAGTGATTATAACCCTCTGCCCACTTTCAAAGTCTTCCATGACTGGCCAGCCCTCTCTGATACATAATAGACAGTGTCAACAGAACTCCAGCTGTTCTCATACCTTCCCAAGTACCCTCAAGTGTTATCTTCATGTTGTGTCCAAGTTCTGGTCATCTCTACTTCAGTCATTTTACATTGTAAAACACGTATATCCCATCACTTCAGTCAACATTTCACACTTCCTCTTTTTAAATATTCCTCCAATCACTCCATCCTACAGCAAACATTTCCTTCCCCAAATCGGTTATACTTACAAAGCTCTGCTCTTAACCATTGTTTCATAACTCCCAAACCACATTGATTTTGGACAAGGTGAGATTCCTCAAGAAACTGCCATCTTAGGGCCAGGTTCTGAGCCCAAGGGCACTTTACTGCTCATCTACAGCCTATCCTTTTTTAAATTTTCTTTTTTTAGCTGTAGATAAACACAATACTCTTATTTTTTATATGGTGCTGAGAATCGAACTCAGGGCCTCACACGTGCCAGGCAAGTGCTCTGCCACTGAGCTACAACCCTAGCCTCTATCCTATCCTTTTTTGAGACAGTCTCACTAAATTGCTGAGGCTAGCCTCAAAACTGGTGGTCCTCCTGCTTCAGCCTCCCAAGTTGCTGGGATTACATTACAGGAGTATGCCACTATGCTCAGCTACTGGTTATTTTGTTGTTGTTGTTAACTTTTTTTTGTAGTTGTAGATGGACAGCATGCCTTTATTTTATTTGCTAATTATTTGTATGTGGTGCTGAAGATCGAACCCAGTGCCTCACACATGCTAGGCAAGTGCTCTGCCACTGAGCCACAACCCCAGCCCTGTGTGCTATTTTTAATACTGAGATCAACCTTGTATAGTACTCTCTTATTTTAGACATAGAAATTTAAGATTCAGAGAATCCAATTTGCTCAGGGTCACACATCTACAAAAACCAATACTGCTTAAAATAGAAGGCTTAAGATGTATTCTGGTGGGCTTGGGTTATGTCTCAATGGCAGAGCACTTGCCTAGCACATGTGAGGCACTGGGTTCAATCCTCAGCACCACATAAAAATAAAGTATTGTGTCCATCTACAAAATGCCTTAAAAAATTGTATTCTGGTGTGCCTTGCAGGCACTCAAGTCTCAGCTCTCCTGTGCAACCTTGGACAAGCTTCCAGTCCTCTCTAAACCTGTTTCCTTGTCTGACGAAAACAAGAGAGGTAACATAATCATAGACCCATAGTAAGGGTACCACAAAATAGGGCATCTACAGCATTTAGCTAAGTCTGCTCAATACAGATGTACAGGTGTCTTTTATACTCATTCCCATTCCCATTTATACAGAAAATCAGAGTGCTGAGAACCATAGTGGATACCCAGGAATTTATACTATGTAAGAAATACTTTTGTTGACACACACAAATCTGCTATAAATTTTTCATGCATTTTTGAATCAAGGAAACATTTGAATGATCTAAGCCAACATAAAATCTTTCTTCTCATGCAGGAAAGAAAGGCACACATTTGGGCTGGGATTGTAGCTCAGCGGTAGAGCGCTTGCCTCGCATGCGTGAGGCCCTGGGTTCGATCCTCAGCACCACATACAAGGCAATAAAATAAAGACATTGTGTCCATCTACAATTTAAAAAAATATCTTAAAAAAAAAAAAAGAAAGGCACACATTCATCAACTGATTAACAAAGAAAGATAAAATTAACAAATGGGGAATAAGGAACCAACCTTCCTGAAGCATGTAGTCTGTTT